>PVIU01027873.1:0-19814 GCA_004026605.1 Ondatra zibethicus | reverse complement strand
TTTGACCTAACAAAGTTAAATAAAGATGAAAAAAATTCAATCAGCTCTCTAGCAAACAAGGAAATTGAAGCAGTAATCTAAAAACAAACAAACAAAATAATCTGCAACTGAAAAACTCCAGGCCCAGATGTATTCATGGCGAAATTATATCATTATACCATTATATCATTGCAGAGAAAGTAGTACCAACCCTGTAGGACAAAAGGGCCAGCCAAAGAAACCCATCATGACCGTGAAATCAGAGCCAATGAAAGAAACACACCCTGACCCTTAAACCAGAGCCAGTGAAAGAAACACACTTTAGCCCTGAAACCAGAACCAAAGAAACACTTTGGCCCTGGTACTAAAGCCAGTAAAAAAAGCATACCCTGGCCCTGAAACTAGAGCCAAAAGGCTAAAAATAGCCAGTGAAGGAAACATACTTTGGCCCTGAAATCAGAGCCAAATCTGCCCCTGACCAGTTGAGCATGAAGCCAACCAATCCCTGAGCAGGAAAACCAACTAACCCCTGAGCAAGAAATCTAGCCAATCTAGCTTGTCCAAGCTCAAAAAGCTTGAAATCTGACTACTTCCCTCCCTGAAAATCTTCTCCCTGGAAAAACCCCACCCCTAAGAAGCCCTATATAAGTCCTGTGTCTGTTCAGTTGGCAACTACCCTTCTCTACCCTGGAAGAGGCAGCCACTCTCCTGGATTCCTCCCTCTTAAATAAATCTCTTGAAAGAATTTTGGGTAAAGACCTTATTTTGCCCAGAGCGGACCAGAATCTCTGCTGGGAAACTCTCTTAGCAGAGTTGAACAGAGCTCAGCTGTAGTGACTCTCTCAGAGAGGAGGAGGATTGCTGCATCCTGTGGGGAGGACCATCTCCCACAGCAACCCAGCTTTAGGTATAGCCTGACTTCCTGACGAGTCAGGATACCTTTCTCCTCACAGCTGTAGGTATCCAGGATGCCTTCCCTTCAAAACTAAAGGTGTCGCCTGACTTCTGACGATCAGGGTACCTTTCCCTCTAGAGCTGTGACACTTTCAGAAATACCCTGACTGCCAACAGTCAGGGTGCTTTTGCCTCTAGATCTCTAACACCTGCAGGGAGAATCTGACTTCTGATAGTCAGTGTACCTTTCCCTCCAGAGCTGTAACACCTGTAAACTCTGCTCAGAGCATTCTGTAAAATTAAAAGAAAGGTACACACCCAGGAACCAATTTTATCCTGTTACCTAAATCAGATAAACAACAACAACAACAACAAAAGGAAATTATGGGTCAATCTCCCTGATGAAGTTAGAAGAAAAAATTCTCAGTAAAATATTTGGAAACTGAATTCACATAAAAACAGTCATTCACTGTGATCAGTTTAACTTCATTCCAGAAATGCAAGGATGGTTCAACATATGTAAATCAATAAATATAATGCTTCACATAAATGGACTCAATGACAGAATTCTTAACAAAATCCAACACCCTTTGATGATATAACGTTTGAAGAGCTAAGAAGGGAGGGAATCATATCTTAACATAGTCTATATGACAAACCTGTAGCCAGTACTAAATAGGGCAAAAACTCAAACAAAGCACTTCTCCTAAGATCAAAAATAAGACAAAGATGTCTGCTTTTTCCACTCTTATTCATATAGTGCTTGAAGTCTCAGCCAGAGAATAAGACAGAAAAATGAGTTAAAAGGGATATAAATAGGCAAGGAAGAAGTCAAAGCGTCCTTATTTAATATATTCTATATATGAGAGACTCCATCAGAAAACTCTTAGAGCTGATAAATGCTTTCATCAAAATAACTGGGTGAAAAAAATGCTGTATAAAGTCAGTATCCATCCTGTATCCTAATAATATACATGCTGTCTTAGTTAGGGTTCCTATTGCTGTGAAGAGACACCATGACCATGGCAACTCTTATAAGGAAAACATTTAATAGGGCTCGCTTACAGTTTCAGAGGCTCAGTCCATTATCATCATGATGGGGAACATGGCAGTGTGCAGGCATATGCGCTGGGAAAACAGCCAAAAGCCCTACATCTTGCAGGCAACGGGAAGTTGACTGACAATCACACTGAAGGAAATTTGAGCAAAAGAGACCCCAAAACCTGCCCCCAAGTGACATGTTTCCTCTAACAAGGCCACACCTCCTCGTAGTGCCACTCCCTTTGGGGACCATTTTCTTTCAAACCATCACACATGCTAAGAAAGAAATCAAGGGAATAGATCCCACTCACAGTAGCCCCAAAAGCAACGACAAAAATCCCACAAAACCCTCGGAATAAACTCATCAAGGAAGCGAGAGATCTCCACAATGAAAACTTTAAAATATTGTGAAAGAAACCGAGGAAGACACGAGAAGATGAAAAGATCTCTCATGCCTAGGGACTGGAAAAACTAATGCAAAAATGGCCATCCTACAAAAAGCAATCAATAGATTTAATGCAACCCCAATCAAAATTCCAATGCCACTCTTCACAGAAATAGAAAAAAAAATCTTGAAATACATATGGAGACACAGAAGAACACAGATAACCAAAGAAATCTTGAACAAAACTAATGCTACTGGAGATATTGCCATACCTGATTTCATGTTATACTGCAGAGCTATAGTAATAGAAACAGTATGGGGCAGACACAGAGCCGGGACTGTGAGTCAGTGAAGTAGAGCACCAAGAGGGAAGTCCGCGGTATGCATACATGTGTGTGCGCGTGTCTCTGTGTGTGCATACAGTTAATCCAACTCCCTGAGTTCTTCCTTGCCTTCTTCTAGTCCTCCTTGCATTTCCTCGGATTGCAGTTTATAATTAGACAGCATTGCTAGTTTCAGAGTAGTAGACCTCTATTGCCACCAACAAGGAACCTGCACACACAGCTTGAGTTTGTTGTTACTTTGGAAATGTAGCAATCTCTATAAGCTAAAATTTTGGCTCATTAGATGAGTTTTTCTGAGAATAAGAAGTAAACATCCAAAAGATACAGCACTAACTCAGAAAAAAAACAAGACAGAGGCTTTGACTGAACCAGTTCTAACGTGCCTGACTCCTCACTATGGATTCCAATGTAAGTGGCCTACACGTGGCTGTGGTTGGGAAGGAAGCCCAGTGAGGTCCAGCAGCTCCCTTCTGGGGTATACAGCGGCTATCTGAAAAGAGCTAGCGACTGAAGAAGTTCACCTTTGATCTGAGATCACTTAAGCCAGAGTCCAGGAATGGGAGAGGGTGACAATGGTGGCTTCAATATGTGGGTAGAGAAAGGAGTCCAGTCAGAGGGGAGGGAATATCTAAAATGACTGCTTGTTGGATGGCCTGGGCTCTGTGGAGATAGGGGCGGGAGAAGTAGGGTTAAGAAGGTCAGGCCCACCCAAGAAAGACTTCAGAACTGCTTTACTGTATCTTGTGTGCAAATTCAGGAAGCAGTTAGTTTTGTCTTTTAGGAAGACAGTCTGAATTCAGTAATGGTGAAAACCACTTGCCATTTCATAGAGGAAGCAAGTGGAAGTGGGTGGCGGGTCAAAAGGGACGTTAAGGATGGAGGATTTTTAATCCTGTCAGACTTGCTAGGAGGTCTTAGAGAAAGACCACTTCCATTTTCAACCAATAATCTTCAGTTTCCTCATCGGTTAGGTATTTGTGATTATGTGCCCTCCACTAAGCACTCTGGGTGCAATGATGGCTGACGGCAGACAGCATTCCTTCCCGGGGGCCCTACAGTAGGGTAGGAGAGAGAAATATTAATCAGATATAGAATACCCACTGTGTAGGTGCTATGCTAGGTGAGACATCAAATGAGAGGTTTCCTGGATGATTCTGATGCACAGCCAAGGTTGAAAACTGCCTTCTTCAGCTCTTGTGGGAGGGCTGTGATCTGGGCCCCTAGCAGCTATGCTGTCTTTTGGGCAGCTCACTGCTTCGATAGCATCAGCATATAGAATTGTTGCACGTGAGCATGACTTATTTTGCCAAGTTAGATGTTACAAAGCCACACAACGTTGACAGGCCCCAGGAGAGTTGTATGACCCATTGCTGGGTCCACAGCCTGGCGTGTAGAAGATGCTCAAAGTGGTTCCTAACTGAATGGACAAGTGATGGCTGTAGTGGGGATCTGGAAGACGCCTTTAGTTCATGGGTTTGTTTTTTTTTTCTTATGTGTAGGAGATATATCAAACATCAAAATGATGAACTGATGTATTTAGTACCAAGTGAGCATTCTTAAAATATAAAATAAAGCCACAATACAGAATGAATGCCTAGCCTTACATATGTGTTGATGTGCTAGGAACAAGAGGGTCCAGATGGCCCCTGAAGAGGGCTTCTTGCTGTGTGTTGTCAAATGACAGCAGCAAGTAGAATGTGGTGTTGGTTGCATTCCAGGTGAGGCAGGAGGATCACCAGTTTGAGGCCAGCCTCGCATACACAGGGAGTTTTAGACCATGGGGGGCGGGGGCTGGTGACAGAAAATGACAGGGGCAGTGATATGACAGCCTGGCGGCCTGCGAATATTGTGTTCTATGACCAAATGCTTATTGAGTCCCTTACAGTGTGTCACACATGTGGTTGGCCTTGTTTTGTGATGTGTAGTGCACCTGAGTTCACTTAATTCAGGGACCATGAAGCACTCCTTGAATTGGTTGTGTGTTTATGCTGTACCTCTGATAAAGACGTAGTCATTTGGTAGATGAGAAAATTGAAGCTCACAGAAATAAAAATAAATTCATCTAGCTTTAGAAAAGAAGAGAGCCTTTTTTGTGGGATAGCGCCAGTTTCCAGCAGTACCTGGGCACGTGGCAGCCATCCGACAACCGCTGGTGGGTGACTCCGAATACAGGTGTCCGAGAGTGGATAGAGCACCAGTGTCACCACCGAACTCCAACAGATTGACTCACAATTCAGTAGCTGTAACACAACATCCTGGCGTGAAAGGCAAGAGCAGTTTCAGGGTCCAAATGAAAGGACGCAGCTATAGAAGAAAGACAAAGTAAGGGGTGAGTTTAGTAGCAGCTCAGAGCTTTGGGAGGAACTTGGGACTCTGGGTGCAGAGGCACAGAGGTAAGATGTTCCTTTAGCCAGCTGTGTGATGGTGAGCTTTGAGTCCCTCTTCTTTGAACCCACCCAGGGAGACTGCTGGCTGACTCTTGTGTGCTCTGAAGAGCTCCGTGAGTGTTCGTTGTTGAAGTATCATCACGGTTTTGGCTCTTTGAAGGATCAGTGGAGATCACAGTATTTCAGGTTCTCATTCGACCTCCACAAATGCCAGCCGTCCTGCAAAGGAAGGCAAGCAGTGTAAAATTGGAACCTAGCTGTCAAGTTTTAAAACATTTATAGTTACTCTTGTGTCCTAACCTGGCTTTTCCTTATAGCAAATGATAATCCTAATAATTGACATTTAAGCAGAATCTTAAAGAGGCTGTTTGTTTTATCCCCTGTGCTTGATTGACACTTGGTAGTTTTGACTCTAGTAAAGAAATAAAACTTGCTTAGAACAGGGCAGGCTGGGCAGGGTGACACAGTCTGACTCTTCTGGCTTGGACTTGATGGTCTATTTCAAGTGTTCTGTCGTATGCTGGCTGTTCTAGAAAAAGCCCACTAAAGTATTCCTGGTTGCTTTTTGTTCATGTGAAGAAATGAATAAGGCAAGGATACTACCTAAAAGTCCCACTGGACTAATTAAGGAAATAACAGATAGGCAGACATGCCTGTGATTTCTTCACCTTTTAGGGAGGTGAATTCTGTTACCACCCAAAGATGTTTCCACTGAAATCATTGCCAGCAATGCCTCGTGACGTGAGTTTGAAGCCACTGCAAAGAACCTTACCGCCTCTCTCCCTTTTACTCCATAGGTAGCTCTTCATTTGCCAGCAAACCTACCACACCAACTGGATTAGGCGGAGGGTTTCCACCTCTCAGCTCACCGCAGAAAGCATCCCCCCAGCCGATGGGTGGAGGGTGGCAGCAGCCTGCGGGCTATAATTGGCAGCAGGCGCAGCCTAAGCCGCCATCCGGTGCGCCCCACTCCTCCCCGCAGAACCGACCCAATTACAACGTGAGGTTCTCAGCTATGCCTGCGGGACAGAGTGACCGTGGGAAAGTATCTTCTAATTCGGGTGAGGATGATGAGATGAAACTGGTGTCGGGTGACCTGCCCGTGCTGTCACACTGCCGGGGATGCTGTGTCCGAAGGAGACCAAAACCAATCCTGTTGTTTATGAGGCCCTCTTAAGACTTGAAGAGATATCCATACCCCCAGTACTGTGTGTGGAGCACCTGGGTCTACCATGACCCCATGTAGGTGTCATGTGACTGTGGCTCACTCGGTCTTTCCTTCTTCATGCTGGAGTAGGAAGGAAGGCGTTTGTCACAGGTTTTTGAACCTAGCATAGCACTTGCTGTATTGTAAATCTTTATACATGTTGATTGGATGGATAGGTGGAACAGAGAACTATATTCTTTGCTTCCAAAGTATTCTCAGGAGAAAAGGATTGGAACCTGTCAAGATCGCATTAGGTTTTCTTCTTGGATTGCTGTGAGAAAGGTGGTTGGCAGATTTCTGAGTTTGAGGGCACCTGTGATGGTGCCACTGCCTAGGACTGGAAGATGTCCTAGACTGGATGAAAAACAAAACATATTTTTAAAGGTTTATTGTATCTTATATGTATGGATATTCGATTATGTGTATGTATGCATGCCATGTATATGCCTATAGTTCAAGGAAGTCAGAAAGGGCTTCAGATTCCCTGGAACTGGAGTTCTAGGTGGTTAGGGACCACATTGTAAGTGCTGGAAATTGAACCCAGGTCCTCTGCAATGGCAGCAAATGCCCTTAACTGCTAAGCTGTCTCCCTAGCCCCACTAGATGAGATTCTTGCCATTGAGGTAAAAATAATATGTATTACAATTGAGTTTGTCAGATAGCGTCAGTGCACTTGGCATCTCAGTTAATTTGATGATTCCCTTCGAGGAACATGGATAAAGGTGATCCTCTTTCTTCACAGTGGTTAACATGTATTGAGAGCTTACTACATGCAGGGGTATCCCAGGCACTTCCATGTATATCTTCAAAACCAATACTCTGTTGCAGACGCAGAACTGTGAGGTAGAAATTTCTCAGTTTCTTGAAACTTGTGAGAGCCAGGACTTGAATCCCAGTCAGTTGGCATCACTGTCACTTCCAGCTGCCCACAACCCCAGTGTTGCTTACAGCACTGCTGTGATGGAAATGCACGTGCTGGGAATGTATGACATCATGTTTATCCATTAGCTAGCAGGGAAATCCTTTGGGCAATTCTGTTGAGCCGCATGGCATCCCCTTCATTTTTGTTTTGAGTAGATAGAGGGTAAGTGTCTCCTAAGAGCATTTAATTTTGGTGTGCACACATGTGAATGTGGCTTCTTTAGAATATAGATAGATGGCAGAATATTCCCAACTGAGAACAAAAATACCTTGGGTTGATTACTACCGACTACGTGGGCTGTTATGGTTTTGTTCAGTTTTGTTTTCAAATGAACATTGAGATAACCAGGCATGCTTTTAGCTCTTTCTCATGACAACACTGTATTGTTAACATCATCCTCATTCTCTAGATTAAGAAATTGAGGTATAGATACCTGCAGTGTCCCTTTGGTCATAGCTGGGTTTCAGACACGTAGCATTGTTTCCAAGATCCGTCTCTTCAAAAAGATTGAGAGAGATTTAGTTCCCAACCAGACTTGCAGGGGAAGGGCACTATGACCCAGTGAACTCATCAGCTGGGTAGAGACAGGGAAGTGATAGCAGGGAGGATTGCAAGGACTTGAATCTATGCTCTTGTCTAATCTGGCACTAGTTTTTTGTAATTGTGATAGAATCATGAGTATCTTTGTCTGCAAGGTTACACTGGAGATGAAATAGGCGTTAGCAATCCAGACTCCAGTCCTGTGCTTTCCATGGACATGTTGTGTGATTCTGGACAGGCTCGTTTGGTTCTCTAGCCTTCCGTTTTCTTCATTTGTGGCACAGAGCCTTTAGTGTTCTGCACGAGGCAGGTGTGAAGAGGATGGAAGTATGGAAAGCTACTTTGAAGCCCCATACTCCCGTGAAGTGAGGCTCTGACCTTCTGTTTAAGAATGAAAGTTGTGATGGTTTCCAAACATTGTGTTACAGAAGGGAAACAAAAGGCTGCTGACTTTGAAGACCTGCTTTCTAGTCAAGGGTTCAGTGCCCACAAAGACAAGAAGGGGCCTCGGACAATAGCTGAGATGAGAAAGGAGGAAATGGCTAAGGAAATGGATCCTGAGAAATTAAAGGTGAGTGAGCCCCTCGATTATCCTATAGGACAGAGATGTGTGGCGAAGTCTTGTCTGTCCAGTCGCCTCTGTATGAGTTGCCTTTATGTTGGCCACAAAGGACTAAATACTTGACAGATAAAACGAGGAAGGGAGGGCTTGCTTTGCCTTGTGGTCTCAGGAGATTTTCAGTGTATGGTGACAGGAAAGGCCTAGCAGTAGGAGCGTGCAGGGTGGCTGTTGATTTGGAAGTGGGCAGAAAGCTTGGGGAGAAGTACTGCAGCAAGAGGGGAGCAGGTAGAACGTTTGAAGGCCCACTTCTAGGGAGCTGCTTCTACTAGCTAAGTCCTCTCCAGGTCCCACAGTCTCCCAAAGAGCATCCGCTGGTGAACAGGTGTGCAGTAAGGAGGCTGCTTGTTTGTTTCCCTGCTGCCCAGACTCCCGAAATAATCACACAGAAACTGTATTAATTAAATCACTGCTTGGCCAATTACTTAAGCGTATTGCTAACTAACTCTTACATGTAGAATTAACCCATCTTCATTATTTTATATTTTATCACGAGGCTCATGGCCTACCAGCAAGATTTCAGTGTGTCTGACTCTGGCAGTGGCTCCATGGCTTCTCCCTGACTCCACCTCCTTTCTCCCAGCCTTCAGT
Source organism: Ondatra zibethicus (assembly GCA_004026605.1). Taxonomy (NCBI): domain Eukaryota; kingdom Metazoa; phylum Chordata; class Mammalia; order Rodentia; family Cricetidae; genus Ondatra; species Ondatra zibethicus. The sequence goes on along the minus strand of PVIU01027873.1, from coordinate 10,905 downwards.
TTAGTTCCTCTCTCCTCCACACCAAGCTCTATTCTTTTGCCCTATCACAGGCCAAGACAGTTTCTTTATTCATTAACCAACAAAAGCAGCACATAGACAGAAGGACCTCCCACACCACAGATGCTCAAAACAAGAGCCTGGGGAGAACAATTTAATTTAAATCTTAACACCCCCTAACAGTCCTGCCTCCTAGTGCCATGCACCACTTTGAGCATTAAAACTCAACATTGACTCTAGGGTGGGACACCAACCGTATCAACTATGGAAGGTGCTTCCTTCTGGCAGTTACTGTATTATGGTAGGTCTTGGAAGCAGTGGTTTGAAGGCATACCTGATCTTCAATAGCAAAGTAGCTTTGGGAAGGTCTGTGCATGATGCTTAATTGCTTCAATAAACTCATCTTAGTCTGTGGTTTGGTAATGCAGATTTCTTACATTTGTCCACTAGATGAACAATGATATTAGACTTTATATAGTTCAGAAGCCTTTAGATTGTAAATATGGGTCATTAGAGTTTGGTAAGAATAGTTCAACGTTTTTGTTTTCTGTCACCTTGAGAACTTTTTGTTGTTCTTGGTGGACTGAAACCAGGTTTCAGTTCTCTGGTGATCAAGAGAGAAATATTTCTGTGCTAAGGATTTACCATTCTGGAGACATCAGGCATGAGATTTGTATAGATTGAGGAAAGGAAGGCCAATCATAGGTCCAGCAACCAGTTGGCAAGAAGTAAACATGGGATTCTTAAGAAAAAAGCCATAGAGAGTAAGAGGGAGTCAGGAGGACAGATAGAGAGACACACAGGAAGTAGACAGGAGGTACATTCAGTTTGAAGAGTCTTATTTGAGACAGTGTGGAGAAGGTGGGAGGTTTCTGGGCTGCCAGGTGAGGAAGAAGGTCAGCTGAGTGCCTCCTCTGCCTCTCTGAGCTATGGGCCTTTCACCCCAGCCTCTGGCTTCCAAGTCTTTACTGATAAAATCGAACGATTGAGATTTTGTTAAAAACAACAGAGTTGTCAGGCCTATCTTAGTTGGAGAGCTTGGATCATTCACGGTAGGACATTAAAAATTCTGAAAATCACACAGTGTCTCTAGGCTGAGCCATCTCCCAGGGCAACTACTTACATTTTTGTTAAAACAACACACTACAATTCTTTTGCTTCATATCTCAGCAAATTTAAATACCAGTTGTGCATAAAAGGATCCTTGGAGACCTTCTTGAATGCAGTCAAGGACCTGCGGTTTTGCTTGCTTCTATTGGTGTCTACTTCCATTACCATTGCTCATTAGGCAAACTGAGACAGTTTTCTATAAGAGAAAGGCATGTTGTCTGTAAAGCCATGCTTGATCGTTTGGTTGGCACGGGATTTTCATTGCTGAGGAGGGTAGCCATCAGTAACTGCAACTGAACCAGTTGTCCACCAACACCACCCACTGAAGTTTGGTATGTGTCAAATGCTGATGCCAACTCGTGATTCCTTCTGTTTTAATTACTTTTCTATTTCTATGAAGAGACACCGTGACCAAGTCAGTTTATATAAGAGAGCATGTATTGGGCCTCACAGCTCCGGAGGGCTAGCTGGAATCCATGATCATCATGGCAGCAAGCCCAACAGCAGGCAGGCGTGGCTCTGGACCAGTAACTGAGAGCTTACTTCAGATCCACAAGTGTGAAATAGGGAATGAAAGAGTTAACGGGGGATGGCATAGGCTCCATTCAAAAAATTAAGACTCACCCTCCCTCCTTCTTAACAAGGCCATGCTTCCTAATCCTCCTCAGGCGTTTCCACCAACTGGGGATCAAGAACTCATATATATGAGATTATGGGAGCCGTTCTCACTCAAACCACCACACCTGCCATTAAATCACTTCTTTTATCACACCGTGAAGGTTGTTAGTTTGCATAAGTGACTAAAGGGATCACGTAATAAACCTTTCGAGATGCCGGTGTTTGGTTCCTGGGCAACAGCAATAAGAAACAGAACCTTTCTGTAAACAACTCCATGTAACCATAGGAAAAAGTAGACATACAAGTTCAGTAAGGGGTGACAAATATGGCACACTTACGGTAGGGTAGGTGACATTTTTCCCCCTTGTGGTAGGAGTCAAACCCAGGGCAGGTATTCCACCACTGAGCTACATCCTCGCACAACGTTGGCCTGCATGCAAGGAGGGTTTATTTAGTTCGTGAAACAAAGGAGGACCGGGTGTGACCTCATGAAGTTCATATGTTAGGAGTGTATAATTAGGTGTAGGAAGTCAGAGAGAAAGGAGTTCAAACCACAGAGGTGTACTCTGAAGTCCATGAACAGGTTTTGAACAACGATGTACACCGGAAGGGCGAGGTGGGAGGTGGGGGAGTGTTCCAGCTAGGAGGGGGCGCTTGTTCGGTTCTACTGAAACAGATCTTCAGAGTCCTGGTAGACAGGAAGTATTTGGCTGTCTTAACCCTTTCGTATCTCCTGCTTGCAGATCCTGGAGTGGATAGAAGGCAAAGAGCGAAACATCAGAGCCCTGCTCTCTACGATGCACACGGTGCTGTGGGCCGGGGAGACCAAGTGGAAGCCAGTGGGCATGGCCGACCTGGTGACACCAGAGCAAGTGAAGAAAGTGTACAGGAGGGCTGTGCTGGTGGTGCACCCCGACAAGGTGGGTAGGGCCTGCCCTGTCAGAGACTTGCCCGGTCCTTCTTTCGAGGTTGAGAAGCATAGGATAAAACAGCATGCTTGCCATTTGCTGATTGATTAAGACATTTCTTGAACAAAACTTACTGTGTGGGTCATTTAAATCAGGTCTCTAAACAGATAATCATACTTCATGAGGTTGGCGGAAAACATCCAAGCATCCTTTACAAAGAGCAGGGCCAGCGCCTTATTCACTGCGGAAATGCAGCACTCGACAGTGACTTAATTTTAGGGTTTACACGTGATCTTGAACTACAGTACTAAAACGAGACTGAATACTTCAAAGGAAATTGTGGTTCCTGTGGAGGGCAGTATCACGTTTAGCCGGAACCACAGGAGATGCTTTAGGGTACATTTGGAAAACTAAATATTGGTGAGGATCGACAAGATTTTTAAAATGTCATTGTGCATTGCCATTGATGCTTAGGGTTTGAATAAATTCCAAGCGCATATAAGGGCTCCACAGGGTTGGAACTGCAGCTCCCTCCGGGCCGAATTCATTGCAATTTGCATCAGCCCCTCAGACTGAAGCACCCCACCCTGCTGTCATGTGAACGGTAACAGAGATGTGACATGAAGTCGTGACTGTGGTGCCTTTGGGAAGGCGTGTTTGAAATCATGTTCAGTTTCCATCTCTCGGCACTCCTTATGACTAAACACAATTATTAGTGGGAAACAACATTAATGCTTGGACTTTAATCAGTCAAAAGAGAAATAGGAGTCCAGAGAAATTGGCAAACTACCCTATTATGAGTCTCAAAAACCTTAACTTTATAGAAATTGAAAAAGGGGGGCTTGGAAATACAGTCAATAGGGCTTTCATTAACAATGAGATGCAGTTTTTGCTGCCCAACAAGCTCCCTGTTTTCTCCTTACTGGTAGGTTTCTGTTAGTCTCTGTGAGTCTCCAGGGCAGTGCTTAGTAATGAATTTCGTATAGGTAGGCTGTAAAAAGAAATGTCTTAATGGAAGAACATTTTAATTACAATCCACACTCTCAGTGAATTCAATTTAAGTTTAATGTTAAACATCTAATTGTGCTTTCTGTTTTCTTTAGGCTACTGGGCAACCCTATGAACAATATGCAAAGATGATTTTCATGGAGCTGAATGATGCCTGGTCTGAATTTGAAAACCAAGGCCAGAAACCCTTGTATTAATCTGTGAGCTTTTCTATGCTGGCTGCAGCCCTGTGTTAATGCTTAGTGTGTATCACAGTTCTGAGATTTTCACAGATGAACCAAAAATTCCAGTAATGTATTTCCAGTCCTAAACTGTTAAGTTCCTCACGAATTCATTTCTCATGGTAAGAAATGTGAAATGTGTTTGGTTTCTTAGTCCATAGCACTGAGAAGAACTCTAGCAAGCTGACCTTGCAGAGTTAGGATGTTCCTGCTGCCCTCTGGGAAACCTCCTCAGCATTTTGCCTGGGGAAATGGGGCAGAGGCCACCCAAGGTGAAGGCATGACATCCACCTCATTGTCTGGGATTAAGATTTATGAGTGGATGGTTTGGTAATTGGATCATGTAATGGTTTTAAGTAATTAATTTAGGGATATTTTTGTTTGCTTTTTGTTTTTAAAAGATGTAATGTGAGCAATGGCTTTACACAAACTCCAAGGAGATCACCAACCAAGTATTTTTTAATGGAAATTTACTAGAGCCCTTAGCTCCTTTAGTGTGTGTATTTTGCTCAAGAGAGTTAACAATGATAGAAGTAGCTAAATGGTGGGATATGATCTTGCAGGTCTAGGCATTACCCCCGACTTTTCCTGGGCGAGCTGTAAACCCAAGCACGGGGTAGCTAAAGAAACCAGGAGCCTTGAGATGTCAAAGCTCAACTTCCCGTCACAGATGTTGGGCTGCTGGCTCCCTTTCCCTTAAAAAAAGTCCGTGGTTGACTAAAGGAAAACCTCCGGACACGCCCACCACCGCCACAACTCCAAACCTGTCTGAAAGCCCCTTCTAATGGCTGCCACCTGGCTTAGTGCTCTTTCTTTTGCTTAGTCAAGAAAACCTTCTTCATGGGTGACCGTTTGTAAGGCGGTTTGGCCCATTCACAGTTGGATGGATCTGGCGTTCTGGTGGTTTGTAAAGAGCTATGGGTAAAGCAGAGAAGACTACGCTGAGTACTAGTAGGGGAAGGGTTCCTTTGGGGAGAGAGCTGTGTGTGCCTTCAGATCCAGTTGGATAGCTTGCCGGTTTGGGGAACCAGATTCCCACCCACCCAGTGAATCTGAATCCCCCTCCTCCCTGGATTATATCTGCTGGGTTTGCTGTTGGATGTCTGTGTGGGAAAAATATGCAAGAATGAAGCTTTCCCAGAGCCACAGCTGGTCTGCTTTCAGTCCAGTGTTCAGTGCTTCCCGCTCTGCAGGGTAAGCAGCTTGGACTTCTGGGACTTCACTAGGTCTGCTGGTGAGCACATGTGCAGCATCTGTCTATCCATACATGCATATGTATATGTATAATGTGCACATGCATAGTCACAGAGCAGGTGGTCCAAAGACATTTGTTCTAATCTTAAAAAGGTCACACTCACTGTTGTGAAAAGCTTCCAAAAGTTGTTTTTCAAAGACAATCATTTTGTTTGTTTCTGTTTTAATATTCTTGTGACAAACGGAACCAGAAAAGCAGCATGTCAGAAATACTTCTGTTCTATATAGATCTCCTCTCTCTTTTTTATAAATTATAAAAGTTCTTCTTTTTATTTTACCTTTTACTGATAATGTGAAATTCTCAAAAAATGCTCTCTTATAAATATACAGTGTAAACTGTTCAAAGTAACCATAACAACCTAGGTGTTATTTATTAACGTATTATCCAATGATGTCTTACCCAGTATGTGCTTGTCCTATTTAAGATTGGGGTGTGCGACATGTTGCTGTGACCTGTTTTTATTTTTCTTTTTTTTTGAGGTTTTTGGTTTTTTTCTTCATTCACATTTGTAGATACCGTGTGAACTACAGTATATAATGACAATAATTAAGAGGATATTATGTGGCTGTCACGTACATTTTGAGGCAATAGAACTATATTAGCTTTGTATTATGTTTGCATAGCTCATTAATGTTCATGGTTTAAATACCACTAAATGTTATGCAATTAGCAAAGAGAAAGAACCCCTCCTTAAGTCTGGGGGTTTCCCACCTCTCTTTCCCAGATGCATTATGAGTCTGGATGCCTGTCTATCTCAAAACTTTTAACACGTGCAGGCCAGTAGGTTCTGCATGCCTTTTAAATACCTGGTTGTGACAGCTTGTTGTTGGTCGGCTCCACTGTCTCATCCATATTTATTGTAATATATTTTTGTTTTGTAAATACGTTAAACACAAAATGTCATTGTTCTAAAATATTTGTAATGTATATTAAAAAGGATAAAAAATACTTGTGGAAATATACGTTATTTTTGTACTTGTGGGACTATAAGGGGCTAGGAACAGTGGTTCTCAGCCTTCCTAATGCTCTGACCTTTTAATACAGTTCCTCATGTTGTGGTGACCCCCAACCATAAAATTATTTTTGTTGCTACTGCATAACTGTAATTTTGCTACCATTATGAATCATTATGCACATGTTTTTGGACATAAAAGTTTGCCAAAGGGGCTGTGACCCCATAGGTTGAGAACCGCTGGGCTAGAGATGACTCAGTGGTTGAAGGTGCATCGTACTCTTCTGTTGCACAGAACCTGACTTGGCTTCTCAGCCCTCCCTGCCTGTGCCTCCAGCTGGGAGGGATCTGATGCCCTCTTTTGGTCTCCACAGGCACTTTTGATGAGCACATACCACCTCCCCCATACACCTGATTTAAAAAAAAAAAGAAATCTTTTTTAAAAGAATGAAACAAACAAATGAGATAAGGAGTGCAATGACAAACTTGAAAGACACCGTCTGACTTGGTTTGCTTTTAAGGAACAGTAAGGGTAAAGGATGAGAAAAGTGCAGAATACATTTCCATCAAAATGTAACCTGACACGATTCTACAGCTCTACTTCCATTGCCCAGTATCATTCATTCCCTGAGACAAAATGACAGACAGATAGACACACACACACACACACACACACACACACACACACACACACTCTGGTCATGCCTAATGATACTATATTGCAAAAGGAATCAACATAGAAATCCTATTCTCCAGAATATTAATGCATTTTTAGCTGTGTGTGTGTGTGTGTGTGTGTGTGTGTGTGCTGAGGCATAGACATTGATCTATAGTGTGGGACTTTACCATAGACCAGAAACATTTGTAGACACACTGTACCAGAGTACTTGAACCACTACTGTGCCTGTGCATCTAGACTCAGAGGCTCAAGTCAATATCAGTGCCACTGGTGAGACCCCCACCTGGTAAGATGTCAGCACGGAAGTTGAATTCCAGAGCAAGGTATCACAGCACAGGTCAATTCCCATACTGGAAACACCAGACCAGAAAATGTAGGTCAAATCAAGAGGTTTTTATTATCCTAAAAATAAGGCATTCGGTTTGTAGCACAGTGCTATGTGTAGGTTTGAAACTAAAAGAGTAGCTTTGAATCCTGATTTTTTTCCTACTTAATATCTGTTCTATTGACAAATACTTTAAACTCTCTGAGTCCTGATTTTATTATTTGTAAAATAGATTCTTCACAGCTCCTCTGTGGAAGAATTAGAGACTGTGTGTGTAAATTGTTATCACATGGATACTGACTAATAACTATTTCTACTGTTCATGACGGATAAGACAGGGTAGAACTGATAGTATTGAAGCTGGAACTACAGGGAGCCCTCAAGTTTGAGAAATGGGCAAAGGAGTTGGAAAGTGTTGACTGAGGTTTCTGTCCCACCAGGTCCCACAGCTGTTTAGTCCCAAATAAACACACAGAGGCCTACATTAATTACAAACTGGTCGGCCTAGTAGCTCAGGCTTCTTATTAACTCTTACAACTTATATTAGCCCATAATTCTTGTCTGTGTTAGCCATGTGGCTTGGTACTTTTTTCAGCGAGGCAGTCACATCTTGCTTGCTCTGTGTCTGGCTTCCTCTGTTTCTAGGTGAGGACTGCAGACTGACTGTTTCCTCTTACCTGAATTCTCGTTGCCCCATCTCTACTTCCTGTCTGGTCGCCCCACCTATACTTCCTGCCTGGCTACTGGACAATCAGTGTTTATTTAAAATACAAGTGACAGGGTACAGACCATTGTCCCAGAGCAGGAAAGTCTTCTGGAAACTCCGCCTCCCCGGCACTTCTTCCTATCTTCTTGGGGTGGGGGTTGGATATGATCTGGATGTGGAAAATGGCAGATGTTAGTAGGTTCTGTAGATGGGATAGCTGTGGGCAAAGAAGACAAATCTGTTTATTGATTTCTGTTATTGTCATGGCATGCTTCCATTTAACTGATGCACTGACCTTAGAGCCTGCTGTGGGGCACATATGGTACGTGTATGGCCATGTAAGAGCTGGGGTTTGAGAATGGTTTCTATGGGATAGGGAGAGGCTATACTATTTATAGTAAACTTACTAATATTTGCTATGCCAGGGCTCAGAAAATGACTACAAACTGAATACCTCAGAAGACAAATTTCTCTAATTTTCCCATCTTCCTTTCCTAGGCAGATAATAGACATTAGAATTCACTTTTGCTTAGGCAGGTCATAGAATTCATGCCCTTTCTTTAAACTTAGCCATAAAGCTGTAGATGGAAGTTTCTGTCCTGCCTGGTCCCACAACCATTCAGTCTCAAATAAACACACAGAGGATTATATTAATTATAAACTAGTTGACCTATTGCTCAGGCTCATTACTAACTAGCTCTTACAGCTTAAATTAACCCATAATTATTATCTATGTTTAGCCACCTGGCTTGGTACCTTTTCTCAGTAAGGCATTCTCATCTTCCTCTGTGTCTGGCTGGCGACTGTGTCTCTGCCTTTCCTCTTCCCAGAATTCTCCTAGTCTGGTTGCCACGCCTAGTCTTCCTGCCTGGCTGCTGGCCTATCAGCATTTTATTAAACCAATATGAGTGACAAATTTACAGTGTACAGGAGCATTATCCCACAGCATAAAACCTTCATTCTCCTCCCTTTTGCCATAAGAGTTGACCATTGGATGTTCTTTCACCTTTGATTCTAGATCCTACACTCACTAGCCGAGGAAGGGTCCCTGCGCTGTCTCTGGTAGGAGGAGTGCTGCACAGAGCACCTGAGAAGAATGTGAATAGACAGGTTTCCCCACAGTCATCACTGTTAGATCAGACTCTATTGGACCGATCATATTTCTATGTGGCTGTCAGTGCTTCATCAAACCTAAACATAAGAATTCACAGCATGCACAGACTCATTTAAAACTACGATCAATTAAATTTGTTGTGATTTTTCTGTTGTAACCTGTCTATTGGTATAGTGGCATTGGTCATCAAACTTCATGAATGTTAAAGGGATCACACCTTTTTTGCTCCCCCACAGTTAATAGAGCCAACCTTTGGTATGTACCCCAGGCAAGACACTAGTAAATATGCAGATGATATGAAATCAATGAATTGCTTTGAACACCCTTTTACACATAAGGTATTACGATCAACTCGTGCCTCCTTGGAGCATAAGATCTACTGTGAGAAGAGAACAGTTGTAAGCGGCTAAATTGAGTGTTTCAGGGGTTGGTCTCAGCTTTCCTGTTCCCTGGCCACTATTTGAGCCCTGGCTTTACTGGCTATAAGATGGAGATAATAAAATCTTGTGTCTGAAACTTGAACTCAAGGAGGAAACATTAAGATTCATCCTAAGTGCTCTAATGGTAGGCAGGAAGACAGAGGTTCAGGTCTTGTAAGTGACTGTTAAGTAACAACATAGGAATGGCTGGTTGGGGAGAAATGCAGGTTTTGGCAGTTTTTCTTGTGGAAATGTGGAATGAATGGGTGAGTACAATGGCTTTGCAGTGTAATGTCTGGCAAAAGAAAAGTCTGATTTCTCAGGTGATGGTCAAAGCCCCTGGCAAGGTGCTCAGTGAATTGAAAGTTGGTGTGGCAGAAAGCAGTTGGAGATAAACACTCACTGTCTCAGAATTGTTCTGATTCCAAACACGACCCGGGGGACCAATAACTATCTATCTTTCTCCTCCTCCTCTTCTTTCTCCTTCTTCTTTCCATTCACACTACACTGTATCTCTGATGTCAGTGTCTCTCGAATCATGGGATTAGATGCAGGCCAACACAGAAGTCTCTGGCAAACCCCTCTATGTGCCCTTTCAGGGACAAACTGGATGGTTGAGGTTGGGAGGAGAATGTATCCTAATCATTTAAAGTGGGAAAATATCCTAGCTCCTCACTAAAGTGGCTCAGTGGTTTTAATGGAGGAATTAAAAACACAGGTTCGACTGAGCAATTGCCTGAGTGCTTTCACAGGTGCCACAATGCCTTCTTGTCACCAGCTGTATTGTCCATGATGCTGGCAGACGCCTGACGCTGCACATAATAGCAGACCCTATGTACATTGTTTCTCCTATACACACTCACAGTGGTACAATGCCTTCATGTGTAATGGTTACAATAGGATTAACAGTAAAAATTAGAAAAGGTTATATTGTAATATGTTATGCAAATGTGTCTCTCAAAAAATGTGTTTTTTGTGTTTTTTGTCTTCCTAACCTTTTTAAGGAGCTGTGCGGCACAGTTCCTATTCTTTATGAACCCCTTTCTGTAGAGGTTTTCGACTAGATGTTTTCTAAGATGAAGATTCCAGTGATGAAGGTAAGAAAAAAAATGGCTCTGGGGGAATGAAAATTGGCCTTAATTACTTGCAGATCTGCGTTGCAAAAAGAATAGCTCTTTATTTAAGGATTCAGGAGAACTTCGGACCGAAAGAGTCTGTATGGTACTTATCGCTACAAATAAGCAAGAATGAAGGAGATAGACAGACACACTAGTTTATACAAAATGTTAAAGCATCTAGAATATCCTGAGGCAGCATCTGGATCCGAAGTCACGACTGTGAGGGAGGTTTGGTCCCCAGATTGATGAGCAGGGCTGGAACGTCTCAGGATTTCTAGAATCCCTGGAGTTAAAATTAAGAGGTTATTCTGATGTAGTGAAAGTGGGAGGGGCGCTGAGACTATGATCCGAGTTCTGTGCCGGGACTTGGCGACTACGTGAAGGACGTTTGAGTGGCAGGAATTAGGGCCAGTAGGGTCTGGGCTCTAAGGGCAGGAGGCGCGAGCAGTCCAACGGAGGCGGGGTTCTGCAAGAC
>PVIU01027872.1:0-19802 GCA_004026605.1 Ondatra zibethicus | reverse complement strand
CGAGTAGCCATTGACTGCCTCCCTCCCTCCTTTCCTACCCCTCCCTCCAAGCCCCCCTCCCCCTCCCGTCCTCCCTCTGGCTCTGTTGTATAATGACTAAGTTTTAGATATGGTCGATTTTTTCATTGTGGTGTAAAGCGTGTGGGACAGTGTGTGAGGCAAGTCTTAGACTACTAAGGATGTGACCCAACACATTTGCATATGACAATGCCCTATTTTAGTTGGACACCACCATCAAAGAACAATGTTTTCATGAGCAACGTTTTTAAAAGTTGTTAAAAATCTTTTTATGTATTTCACCTTTTTTTTTTTCTTCTCATGATAGAAGTGGCCTGAGAGTTGTGTAAGGAAGCTGTTGCCAGGGAAACTTGTTTTTTTAGTGAGTAGCAATTTTCCCAAGCAGATGCATTTCCTTTCTGACTAATGAGTGTGTAAATGGTACCTCTATTGCTTTCTGCCTCCATATTTTGGAAACAACTTGAACTATTTGCTTAGGACAGCAGACATCTGCTTTGTAAAACCGAAGCAGACAGATTCCAGTATGCCTTATTTATATGCAACTTGTGTTACCTACTTCAAAAGCACATTTACCAGTTTGCGCTTTTTTGTTGGAAGACATTTTACACCTGCTAATGGCAGAAATGAGCATTTAGATTAAGGGGAAAAAGCTTCCCTCTGAAGATTTAACTCTGTCTTTCTGTACCGTGCATTTCATTCCCACAGGTCTAACCGCAGGCAGGGGAACTTGAGTGATCTGGGCTGGGAAGCCGACTGGAAGCTGCATAATAGCAATCTGGATATTGTTATGCAAAGCTGAAGGAGCAAGACTGTTTCAGAGGCAATGATGTTTTCTTCTCGTTCACCGATCCACTAACTTCTATTCACTTTAAACTGCTCTCGTGGTTTTCAGAGGGGGAAAGAAGTTATTTTCTGCCCTTACTGCGGTTCTAATCTTTGGCTTTGAACAAAAATCTTCTTGATAACAAGGAGATATATAGCCACTCTCTTGCTCTTTGGGGCAGCTGGCAATGGGTGCAAACACATGCAAATAAGGAACAGAGCTATTTCCATAAAAGGTGGAGCCACATGATCTCTAATTATGCCTTTGATTTTCAAAGGAGGAGAAAGATAGATTTAAGGAATTAAGAAAGGGCAGGCCCAGAAAAAAAAAAAAAAAAAGGAGCGGCATTGTGAGAAGCAGGAAGGATTATCCAAGCAAAATAGAATTCATTCGTTCACATTTTGTTAAAAGTATCTGTCTCCCTGAAAGAACCCTCAAGACTTCAGTACACCAGAATTCCCACAATACCTTTGGAGTGAAGGACTATCAGTGCGCTAACCTGTGGGAATGCACGAAACCTCTCTTGGCGTGATTATGCAGCATTACATTGTTTTCGTTTTAAAAAGCATTTATTCATATTTTGTTAGAAGATTTTCCTTCTCCACACTCTCTCAGAGCGGTTGAAGAGAAATCATCTAAAGATTAAACTGAAGGTCCAATTTGAGGATGACCAGGGTTTCCACCAAAGACTTTCTTTGTCCCGGTGTTTTATACAGATAACCTGTTTCTCCAGTTCCCACTCTCCATTTATTTATTTACTTAGTATTTTCTGTTGTTTTTTTTTTCTTTGTCTCCTAGGATTTTGACAGTTTTGGAGAGTGTCCACCAAATATCCAGAAGAATGTCCCCCAGTGAGTGTGTGTGTCCATATAGCTATTACCATCACTAAATATTATGGTGTCAACCCTCAGCTCTTAAAGTATATCTTTAAGTTAAAGTATATCTGCCCAATTCCTGGTGTTGCCTCTCCCTTTTCTCTGCCATTCCTTGAAAAAGAGTTCTTTACTTTTACCTAACACCCAAAAGGTAATTTGGGGATGGTAATTAAATTGACTTCCTGGAAGGGCAGGGAAATCTATCTAGAATTATTCTATGAGGAAGACTTAAAGTCTCCTATCCAACCTACTAGAGTATGCAATAATTTATGTATGCAGCATGGATCTATGTACTTGCTGTATTATTTGGTTTATAATTTAATGCAGATTTACCTTGCTCAAAATGCTCTACCTTTGGCAGTTGAAATCTCTTAACAGGTTGGATCCTGTGCTCCTTGGACACATTCCCAACTGTTTAATTTTTGTTTTAACATTTCCTCATTTTCTGATGATTTAGATACTCTGCCCCAACTTCAACTGCACTTTTAGAGTATCCATAGCTTTATTTATTTTAAAGAATTGGGAAGAACCATTATGGGCATGTAATAACATCATAACACCTTGAGTCTCAATTATAACATTCTTTTTTTAAATTCAATTAATTGTGTTTTAGCTAGAAAAATCCTTAAAGGTGTGCTTAGAGGTATATTATATATAAAATATACTTTAAAAATATTTAAAGAAACTGGAGCTCCCTTATATTCATATAATAAAGCCCTGAATCATGCTGGCTTAGAATGTAAATACATTGGTGAGTAATGTCTCTGGATTAGATAGATAAAGAGGTAGGCTCTTTGTCTTTTGACTTGCATCTGTAATGACAAAATACTGAGATGGGCACTGTGGCACGTAACCTGTGATCCCAACACTTAGAAGACTGAGGCAGGAGGCAGAGAGTATGGGCCAGCCTGGGCTACATACGGAGATAGCGTCTGCCTCCTTTTGCTGAGCCCTGGCTGGGTAGTGTTGAGTAACAATTTCTCCAATGGAAACACTTCATTCTGGAGGGCAGCTTAAGACCAAAAAATTAAACACAAATTCCAAGTGTCTGGAAGCAAACAACTGGTACTCTTAGGAAACTCCTGAAATAAGGTTCACAAGAATCTGCAGCACCTACCTCACCAGGGCTAGGTAGGCCGTAACAGGGGCCTAGGGGAGGAGACTCTCCAGACCTGTTGAACTGTTGGCAGATTATGCCGGGAGCCCCAGGGATGAGCTTTCCCAAGCTGTCTTACCCAGGCTGGGGTATGCTTTTGGTAGTGTGGCTACCTTTAAGTCACCCATGCTACTGTGACATCTCATCCTGACTCCTGTAAGTAATCTAATAAACAAACCCATTGGATGGAATAATTTCTTTTTTCTGTTACCAGTGTCCTTTTTGTCGTATCTCTATTGGAAAAGTCAAAGACAGGTAGAAAGAGTGCCCAGGCCCCTTGTGAGGACACTACTTTACTTCTGAGTGACCCTCCATGGCCTCGGGCAAGCAGAATTACCTCTACAATGTCATGACACAAATAACGTTATCTTGCTACAGTCAGGACTTCAGCAGGAAATTTAGGGATACAGATCTTGGGGCCAAGAGCCTCCATTGATTGTGACTGATTGTGACGGGAGTCTTTATAACAAGAGGCGATTAGAACTCTGGGAAAGAGCAATTGTATGGGGCTATAACATGGAAGTAGTATTCTGCAAGCCCAGGAGAGAGGCCTAAGAACATACTGTAGTTGTCAACATCTTGATTTTTAATTTCTATGTGCCGGAAGTTAGAGGAAGAAAATTTCTGGTACTTGACACAATCCTAGCAATGAATATGAATTTATATTGCTGACCCTCAAATATGAGCTTTTACAAAAGCTTGCGTAGTCTTGAGAAAGGTGGAAGGGCCATCAAGTTTCTGTTTTCTTTCAGTATTATTCTGTAATTTGTTTTTCAACCAAGTGAAGTATATATATATATATATATACTGTTCCAAAAATGAGGCGTTTGAAATAAAGACGCATATGTGTTTAAGAAGAAACACATAGCTGCTAGGGCAAGCCGATTCTTGCAGAAGGCAGAGTCTGCAGGGGAAAATATAGAAGCGCTTCTCTTTGACTTCCTGTTATCATGCCTAATATCTGCATGTGCTTCTATAATGCTGACATGACAGTCTTGGACCACAATGAATGAAGAAAGTCTTTTCCTACAGAATAGCTCCTGCTGAAAAGAAGTGCTGAGCAGAGGCCTTTCTCGTTCTGGAAGTTATCTCCTTTTCCAGGAACGTGGAGAGCAGATTTAAAATTAATTAAGCCAAACAGGGAACGACGCCAGTATGCACATGGTCCTTCCAGCAAGCACTGCGTCGAATCCATCAGAATGTTCCGGCTTTCTCGACTAAACTCATGGAATGTCTGGGCAGAAAGGGATTTAGAGGCCACTCCGTTTGCAGTCTTTGATAAATGTGGCATCGGATGCCTGGAGGCTTGATCTGCTAGAAAAGCTCACATGGGTGAGCACTAGAGCCAGGACCATGCTGCTGAGAAATACTTTCTTATTGATCATTCACATGGCTTTGGGATTTCTCTTGACTCTTTTTTTTATTTGCTGTCACTGCCCTTACCCAATCCTCCTCCTCCTTCTCCTTCTCCTCCCGCTCTTCTTTCTAAGAAAGGGTCACACACACTGTGCAACGCTATCTGGCCTGGCACTCCCGCGTAGGTCAGGACGTCCTTGAATTTGTAACAGTCTTGTAGGGCCACACAAGGACTGAGCCACCGTGTCACCAGACAGGAATATTTTGGGTGAAAAATCTTAGAGGGATCAAGCCAAAAACCGCTTGAGCCAAGATGTTATTTACTGAACAATAAAACTTCATAGATTTTTTTTTTAAAGTAAAGTTTCCATTTCCATTTTCTAGAAACGTCCTTGTCCAATGGAATATAATCGATACGTCCAACTTCAAAGCCAAGTTTGGCTCAGGTGTTTAGGTGGTGTTGTGATTTCAGTGTGAGATGCCCGGCGCAGATACATGTGGCTGAACACTTGGTAACCAACTGCTGGCAATGTTTGGGAGGATGTGAACTCTTTGGAGATGGCCCTGTACTAGAGGAAGTGGCCTACAGAGAATGGACATTGAGGTTTTACAGCCCAGACTTAGTTTTGGTCCATCCTCGGCTTTGTGTGGATGTGGGCAAGCAGCTTGATGCGCCTGCTGCCACGGCCTTCTCCGTGCCCTCGGACTGTGGTCAAAATTGAATGCTGTGCCCTCAAACTGTGAGTCAAAAATCAAACATTCTCATTAAGCTGTGTCATTGGCTATTTGGTCTCAGCCTTGAGAAAAATAGCTCATCAGCTGCCTTCTTCAGGGTCTGATTTCTTTCCTTTTCTATCTATTTTTCTCTGTGTGTCAGATTCATTTTCAAATACAGTCTGCCCTTGCAGTCATATTAGCCTCTTGTTCTGAGGATTGACATCCAATAAGAGAGAGTACTTGCCTCCTTTCATCTGTCCAGAAAATTTCTTTGTGTGTCTTTGCTGCATCTGTGTCCATCACTAAGTCAATTACACTGGGAAGGATGCTGCACTGCTCTGCTTTGTCCCACGGTGGCCATTTGCTGTACCCCTGGAGCTGGTAGTAAAGGCTACTTTTCTTGAATTATAGGGGCTGAGAGTTGAGGGCAATTTTGTATGTTGTTATCAAAAGAAGGCGCATGCATGAATGCTGGCAGGTTTCCAGCTTGAAAATGGGTTTCCGTGTGCTCTTTTGAAATGTCTCCCTTTTCATTTTATGTACCGGGACCTGCTCTGCACCAGGTATGCAATCGGGATAGAGAAGACAATGTCTCTGTCTCAGTCTGATTTGTGCTACTGTAGCAGAGTACTTGGGAGTAGGTAATTTATAAACACAGTATTGTATTCCCTCGCTCTTCCAGAAACTAGGAAATCAAGAATGCATGTATTGGTGGGTGTGGAGATCATCTCTTTCTAGGATAGGGCCTCACGGCTACAGCCCCTAAAGAGGAGGATGCTGTGCTCTCACATATCAGAAGAAAGGAAGTAAGAAAAAAAACCCACCACTGCAAACCTAAGTGGGCCCAGTCTCTAAACACTTCCTGGTGGGGATGCTTTCCAAAGTCATTGCACCAGAGGCTGATCTTCCAGCGTGGGAATTTTCAGCGATCCACCCAAGCCATGGTAGTCTCCAACACAGGGAGTTGTGACCTGAAGAAACATGTTTAGACTCAGTCCTTAGAGCAAATCATAATTTATGTGCTAAGTAGGTTTTAAAAGTTTAGTGCTTATCTACTAGAGACACATATATATCAACATATTTACAGATAAAGTGATGTGATGTTTGCAATATTTTCTTCAAAGGCACATACATGGTTTTGCACGTGTGTGCACGCGCACACACACATATGTGGAGAAGGGGTGTTAATGAATCAGTTTTCAGTGATCAGGGAAAGTGGGCTCTGGTGCGTTTGTTGTAACCTGAACTGTGTGGGACTGGTTGTGGAGGTATCCATAGGATGCTACTAGGAGTGAGATTGGACTAGGCATGCTCAGCTCTTTCTTACAAACATTTCAATACAATAAGACACTCCTTATTTCAGAATCAATGCCAAGAGCACAGGAGGACAACATGCTGTAGGTGACACTCTTGGAGTCACTTGGGAATGGAGAGATGAAGAGTGGGGGGGGATTATTGTTTCCATCTTAATAAGTAGTGTTAAACTAAATTAAGATGTGTGGGTGGATACTCAGGTGGATGGAAGAGTTGGTGTGAAGCCCTCTCTACAGTATGGCTGAAGCAGTATGCTTAGTGCTGATGGGGTATAGGAACTGTAACAGAGAAAGATGTTCTCCTTCTTCAAGCTGTGTGGGATCTGCGTGGGTGACAGACGCAAAGAGAACCAGCAGGACTCTGAGCACAGGTTACAAAGGAAGCCAGAGACATGTTTGAGTATGTTCTTCTGGAAAAGACAGAGGAACGAGAAAGAAGGACGGGCTTAGGAAAGACTTCCTGGAGGAATAGTTACTCATTGATCACCTAGAAGGTTTAGAGTTCCCAAAGGGGAAGAGGCAAGGAGAGGCACCCCAGGCACCCGGTGTACCCTCAGGCCTGTTTCTGTGCAATTGTCATGTCTTGGGGAGAGGCAACTTCTCTCATCACCTTGCCCGGTTCTCTAACAGTGAAACCTCAGAATGAAGCCTGTCTCTAGTGTTCTTCCCTCCATCCCAATCGGAACAGTGCTCCCCTTGGGCTGCCTGCTACTGCTTCTTTGTGGCTTTGATAGGAGTGGGGCATCAACACACCAGGATGCAAACCTATACTTATGGCTCTTGACTAATTGGTTTGTGGTCCAGACTGTGGCACATCGGAATTTGTCTTGCAGAATGACATCCGTGTAGGGGAGTAAAGAGGAGGCTTTGCTGTACTCAGCAGCTGTTGCAGGAGTGACTTAGGCGTCCTTTTCTTGTCCATGTACTCTCTAAAGCTTTTAAAGAAACAAGCAGGAAAGAATGCCCCTTTAAAAGTGGGAGGAGTCAGAAACAAACAATTCTCTCCCTGGAGCCCCTGTGACAAGTCTTCAGCTAATGTCTTTTGTATAATAGTAGGATTCCCCACTAAGAGAGAGTCTGCTATTCTTAAATAATAGATTGAAAGCATGTCTACCTTCAAGGACTCACTGAAGAACTAGTTTGTTAAAAGCTTAAAGAAACTTTCTGTCCTAAAAATAATTTTTATATCATGAAGTGCAGGCAAGGTCGACCTGCACAGAATATTTTTGATTCTTTTGCTCTCTCCAGTCTTGGTTTGCAAGTAAGCAGTTTTAAGAGACATAGTTATTCGGGAAAAGAGGCAGCCTTGAGTAGGGTGCTGAAAAAGCCCATGGAAGGCTGCTGTAGGCCCTTATTGTATCCTTCAGGCTTGGGAACTGATAAGGGGCCCCTCTTCTCAGGTATGCAGCCTCAGGGCCAGCAGGCCACAGCTTAGCACGCTGAGCTCAGCTGTGTGTCACCTGCGCCTGGGTCCTAGGCCAGGGCTTCCTTTCAGCGCTTGGCCTGCAAGCCCAAGGCTATGTGCTTGGTGACAGGGCAATGAACCATTAGCCAATGTAGTGTGGGTTCCAGAAGTTCCTGACTTTCTCCAACTTATATCCTTCTAAACTCAGGGATCAATAACCATGCCAAATAGTAGAGTTTCTTAGAAATACAGTAAGAAATTTCTCATTAAAAGATATCCCACTACCATTTTTTCCATTTTTTTTTCTGCATCATTATCAGCACAGAGCTCCACTAATCATCCACAAATCTGCAGCACTCCCTGGGTGTCTCTGGAAAACCCAGTTTATCCTTTATCAGTCTGGGAGAGAAGTGGATCCTTTGACTCAGTCACTTTAGAAACTCTTAACATGGGTTCCCCTTCACATTTAAAAAATCAGAAGATTATTAAGAGCACACACATTCCATAAATACTCATCACATGTTTGTATGAATGTGTTCAGCCATCAGGCAAAGTGCCACACCGTGTGGGAAGTAGGGTGGGGCTGGCAAGATATTATCTGTGTCCTTGACTTCCTGCAGCTAGACACAAAGAAACATTTGACGATCCAAGGCCCAGTGGATCTAAGAGGCAAATTCCGAATGTTATGGTAGTATGGGTAAGGAAGACTTGCCTTGTGTTTAGAGACTTAAAAAGCTTGAGATTGAAGAATGGAGCGGATGGCAAAAGGACGGGGAGCATCTCAGGAAATAGTGTGGTAGAGTGTCGGCACTGTTTCAGGGAGCTGCGTTCTGATCTGACTGATGGGTATAACAATAACATACGGGGGGGGGCTGCTAAGCACAGGAATTTCCCCTAAGCTACAAAACCCCCCAAAGATGTATACCATTCTTTTCTTTACATGGGAAAGGATGCTCATTTCTGAGAAGTCATGTAACCTGCCTCTAGTTGTTTAGTTGTTGAGTGTTGGCAGCCAAATGTGGCAATGTCTGTGTCAAAACCCCCGTGCTGCCTCTCCTGTACTAGGGCATCCATGCTGTCTGTACTATGTACATTCCTCATCATGTGGAGGGGGAAGAGAAAACAAAAGAAAGATTTAGTGTCCGATTGAGAAGTCTGAATCTGAAGTGGGAGATTGTGTTTGGAAAGGGACAGGAGGAAATGTAGCCCCACCAATGTGTTTTATTGTGTGTGAGAATGTGGGCACATGTGTACCTTGGTACATATGTGGAGGTCAGAGGACAACATTAAGGAATAGGTTCTCTTCAGTAGCGCAGGTTCCAAGGAATCAAACTCCCGTTGTCAGGCTTGTGTGGCAAGCATGCATACCCACAGAACCGCCTTGTGAGCGCAAACAGATGTATTTGAAGGACAGCTTTGGTGCTTCCATTGAATGCTCTGCCCTGAGTTACATACTGAATGATGAGTGTAGTCAGGGAAAAGGACATGCTTTAGCTGGCATTTCTATGGAAAAACAATGTGTAGAGCTAAAATAATGATTGCTGCAATAAGCGGGTGTCACTAAATGAATGCCACCAATAGGTCAAAGCTGATTTAATCTCCAATGCTTGTGAGTCTAAAGAGCACAATTGTGCGACTTGTCTCGTTGATGTAATAGAAACATTAGAACTGTAGAGCTGGTAAGAACTTGGTTCAAATCCAGCCTTGATATGTCCTAGTTACGTGAGCAGGTGAACAATGCTGACCCTCCCAACTGTCACAGGTAAATTTGGTACACGTGTGTATACTTTGTGAATGTTCATAAAATAATCTTAGAATGCCTCACACAGCCAAAATAAGTCTAATTCATTAATAAAAAAGAGACTTTGGGGGTTAGCGAGATGGCTTAGTGGTTCTAAGATGGCTCTCCTCTTGCAGAGAACCTGGGCTTGTTTTCCAGCACCTACCTGTTGACTCACAACTCCCTCTAACTCTAGTTCTAGGAAATCCACTAGTGTTTTTGTCCCCCACAATCACTGCACACATGGTACACTTATATACTTGGAAGAAAAACACTTATAAAACAAAAATAATTAAATCTTCAAAAAATATCTCCTATAAAGGTGAAAGTATTTCTGACATTGCCAAATGGAAATTTGATGATGGCATAGCAGAAGTATGTCTAGTTACAGAATCAAAGTTTAGCCCACCTTAATGAAGGGTATTCTTTTTTTTTTTTACAAAAAAAAATGCACTATACTAAGCAACTCATTATGTAAACATAAATTTAAATATATTTTAAGAACAGAAAGAGTTTGTATAATGGTCTATAATAGCAACATACCTAAAATTATTGGTTGTAAAACCTCATGAAAAATGCAAGTCATTTTTACTATGTTGAAATGTGATTTTTACATCTATTTTATTGATGCATATCCATTGCTTTATCAACAATTCGTCTTAATTCTTTTTTTTTTTTAAAATTCAGTACTTCAAAAGTAGGCCATGCTGTGCATAAATTTCTCTTGTGAGCTTGATATGTACTTAGTGGTAAATTGTACATTTAGTCTTTACAAAACACAAAGCTGAGGATAAGACTGCCTACAGAGCACCAGAAATATTGAAATGTATTTATTGAAAGTAGTGCTGTCGTTGTTTTGAATGTAATATTCTTGGAAAAGCCACTCGTCTACAAGACTTTGTTTTGGTTAGAAGACTCTGCTAATTGAGACTCTTGTGTGGAAACCTCCCTGAGGGAAATCCTGTAATTGGTGACATCAGGGAGGGAGTGGATGACAAGCCATGTCATTTCCATCCTTCTGGAGCGTTGGGCCTTAATGCTTTAATTGGTCTCATACTTTCCCAGGACACAGAACCTCCATTAACTTACCCAGCGAAATACTTAGAATCACTTTAAGCATTCACAGTTAACATTATATTTAGATTGCATTTTCATCAATATTATAAAATATCCAGTAACCATTTTTGAACTATGTGATGATGTCTACTGATCTATCAACCGTGCCATGAAGTTCAAAAAGAAAAACACCCAAGTACAATCTAAAAATTCTCCCAACCTTGGGTGGAGTTGATTTCTTTTGTGTGTGTTTTCTTCCTTCCTTTCTTTTCCTTTTTCTAAAAAAGGAACTCTTTAGGAATATTAGGATAAAATATTAAAAGATAAATCTATTCGGCAAACTGTTTCATGAACATTGCCCTGAAGTTACTTCTGAAGAGGGTGTCATTTGAAGATTTCAATAAATGCATGGACTAAGCAGATTATTTTGTATCTGCGTTGCAATCTAACTGGGAAGTTTGCTTTAGTATAGACCCATGCAACATTATGACATCACTAATGGCTATAATTTTCTTAATAATCAGGTATTCTTGAGTCTTTAGAACATCGTTATACAGTCTTACTATACTCAAGACATCACCTCGCTTATTTTAGTGATTTACCTCATGATAGTTGTAGTAAGTACAAATGTCTAAAAAAACCCCGCTATTATATGTAACAGTAAAAATCAAGGAATGATCTCAAGTGTCAGTTAAAATGGATAATTTTTAAATACATTAGATTAGGCTCAAGTTGGAGCAGCATGTAGCAATTAAAAGTTGGTTTTTTTCTAGGCCCCTGATGGTGACAGTCATATAGTAGAGCTCCACACCCAACAAGGAGCAAAACTAAAAACTTCATCTACTGTAATAAGCTTCCAACTGATAGTGGAGGTCAATAGTGATAAACTATTGACCAGAGAAGAATGATAAACCGTAACTGGTAAATGGCAAGAAGGAAGTTGACTGTGAGTACGTATAATAAGGACCCTGGCATGATTTGGATTTGACTTACCAGGGAACTGACACATTAACTGAAATTTGATTGTGACCCGGGGGCTGGGATGGACTTCTAGAGACCACCTTTCAGAATGTAGTAGACAGAGCACAGTATGTTGGCATATTTAAATGGGATGAGTGGTCTGGTGGCTCGGAGCGAGTGATGTAAGGGCTGCGTTTTAAAGTTTTCATTTTTCTGCACTATGAAAAAGATTTGGAAGGGGAGAGACCGGAACTGGGGACCCACAGTAGGGTGTAGTACTAGTAGAGGTAAGGAATGATGAATTATGGATTATAGAGAAGGGTGGGGTCAAGTGAGTGGATTCAAGGCATTGTTGGGGGTTAACAATTAAATGTGCTATGGGATGAGCTGAGTGCAGGCAAAAGGGGAGAAGATAAATGAATGTCACTGTTAGGTTTGAAGCTCAAGTCACTGCTTGTCAGTGACAGCAGCATGGGGGATGGGGTTGGGCTTGAAGCAGAAGCTACGTGCTTCTTTGAGGACATGCTAGCTAATATAAGTTGCTTTTGAGACATCCAAGTGTAGAAAATGGTAGGGAGTTGGCTACAAGGTTTAAACCCAGAAGAATCTATATTGTTTCCTCTTCCTCTTATTGGCTGACAGCTTATAAGCATCCAATACATATTTGTGGAATAAAAGAATGAATTGTCTGGAGAAGTAAATTTGGGAGTTGTTGTCTTATGGTTGGTAAGTGTATTCTACAGGATAAGAAGAGCATAGAGTGAGAAGAAAAGATAACACTAAGGGGGAAAGTCTTCTGTTTAATGGCCGGTCAGATGAATCCAGGAGAAGTCTCGCATATTAGAGTGGGCTGGCAAGTTATAGAAAATGGAGACTGAAAACGTCATTTAGGTTTTATATTGAAAACCTCGGCTGGCGTTACTAAATGTTATGATTTAGTGAATGAATGAATGGGAGCTGTGTGAGGAAGGAAGGAGGAATGACACCTAAAGGTGATATGGGAATAAAGAGTTGATTATGATTACTGTAATTTTTTTTGAGATGTGGTCTCTTTGTGTAGCTCAGGCTAGTTAGCACAGGATTGGCTTCAAACTTGTGGTGATCCTTCTGCCTCAGCCTCCTGACTCCTGGGATTTCAAGTATGTACCACCATGCTTGACTTGTTATTATTGTTAATTGCTGTCCATAGATTGCCTTTGATCACAGAGCCATTTTGAACAAAATCTTATGGGCCTGTGAAGTCTTTCCATCACCCTCTGTCTTCTGTTTCTTTATTTAATATTTTATTATTTGCTTTGTAGAGTTTTCAAAAAAATCTTTGATTAAGCTTATGAGTAGGATTTCTTTTTGAGACAATTGTGAGTGGAATTGTTTTGTCTGACTTCTGCTTCAATGATTTTGCTGTTGGCATATAGAAAATCTATTTTCTATGTTGCTTTTTTAATGATTATTGTTTTTATGAACATTCCTATGTAAACAATTGTTTAGACATAAGTTTCTTGGGTACACAGGTGCTTCTCAATTTAAGATAGGATACACCCTGATAAACTTATCATAAGATGGAAATGAAGCTAGTGTACTTAACCTACTGAACACCACAGTTCAGCAACACAGTCAGCTGCCTAACTCATGTTTGCTGTGATACCTGGGAGTGGCAACTTGTGCCAGTCTCCAGGATCATAAGAGCATTGTGATTCACATCATTATTCAAGGAGAACATGAATATTCAGAACCAGAAGTACAGCTTCTACTGAAGATAAATCATTTTGCAACATTGTCAAGACCACCATTGAATAATAGTATGTTGGAGGTCACCCGTATAACTAACTGTGCTGTTGTTGGACCACAGGAGACCTTAATATTTTGAAAAACTTCTAAATTGTTTTCCAAAATGACTCTATAATAACAAATTCTTAAGAGCAATATAAGAAGGTTTCATTTTTTCTATATCCCAGGCATCACTATTTTATTATCTATCTTTTTTTATTTAGTCATTCTGGAAGTGATATCTCATTGTACTTTTTATTTGCATTTCTCTAATGACTCAGGAATAGTGCTCAGCATTTTCCCCTGTGCTTTTGATCATTTGTCTTTCCTATTCAGAGAAAGTTTAGGTTCCATGCTGAAATTAGATTATAGGACCAGGACAACTTCCCCCCACCATCTAGTTTTCATGGTGTCAGAGGGATTATGCAGACAGCCAGGGGAGAAAAGATACTACTGGTCTTATGTACAGGTAGTGCTGGATCCTGATTGCTACATCCCTGACCTACCAGGCAAGACATGCTCCCTGGTGCAATAGTGGCAGGGTTGTTACCAGGTAACTAACCTCAAATTGATTGGATTTAGAGCCGCTCTGTGGGAGGGAATTGCATGCCTGCTCTTGTAATCCTGATCAAAAGCATATGGGTGGGAGATCATAGGCCCTAGGGTAGAACCTGCTGTTGTTACTTTGGTAAATGGTCCTGCTATCATATTGCCTTCTAAATGTGTATCTTTCTACCCAGAGAACAGGGATGCTTTCAACCTTGATTAAACAAACTTCTTTTTGCTATTGTATACTCAGCCCTAAGGGGATTTCACTCCCCTACCCCAAGGCTCAGGGAATATCTCGGAAGAAGAAGTGGAAAAGAAGGTAAGAGTTGGATGATATGAGAGCACTGTGAAATGCAAACTTCTGGATTAGCTCTCATGGATTCAAAGCAGCTTTGATCAGTGTATAAGATAAAAAGAGGACATGAGGTTGGGGAAGGGACAGTGTTAGGGTATGTTTGGGAGGTGTCAGAGGTGGGAAACATCGGTGATTATGAACCTGTTTAATTGTATGCATGTATGAATTTCCCAAGAATATAATAATAATAATATAATGATTTAGCTCCAGGCATGAGAAACCTCCTTTCAAATTATTGGTCAGAGGAGTCTGAGACTCCGAAAACAATACAGGCAATTGCTGCTGCTATGGATTGCCTCCCAGAGGTTGAAGGTAAGTCTTGATTGCAGACTACAACATGCCCTTCAGACACAGGGTTTGGAAGATTCGAGCTGGATCTGACCTGAAACTCCTGTCTCTGAGGACTAGCTTTCAAAGTACCAGATGGTGCTATGCAAACTGACAAGTGAGGGAAGCAATCAAAATCATACCCAGCTGTGATGCCTGTGAACCACAACAGTGACCAGCGTGGCGAAACCAGTCCTAATGCCTCGGTGATGACTAACTGACATCAAGGCCTGCTCAACAGGAGGATAGCTTAAATCTTTGTGGGGTTGCCAACCAGCTCCCGAATAAAGACTTGGAGACTTATTATTAATTATGAATGCTGGTTTTATCTTATACTTGTCCTACTAGCTCTTTTAACTTAATTTAACCTGTTTCTCTTCATCTGTGTTTTGTCTCAGGGCTTTTTACCTTTATTCATTCTGTATGTCCTACTTTGTTGCAAGAGGCGCCTGGTTCCTGGCGCAGGGCCCCTTGTCCTGCCCAGCTCCTGGTGCGTACCTGAAATAATTACATGGAAACTGTATTCATTTAAATACTGCCTGGTCCATTAGCTCTAGCCTCTTATTGTCTAACTCTCACATATTTGTTTAACCCATTCCTAATAATCTCTGTGTTGCCACTAGTCGTGGCTTACTGGGAAAGATTCAGAGCTACTTCATGGCTGGTAGCTCTCTCTCACTCTGTCCCCTTTCCAGTATCCTGTTCTCTTTCCCTGTCTATCTAAGTCCTGCCCTATCAAAAGGCCAAGGCAGTTTCTTTATTAACCAATAAAAGCAACCCAAATACAGAAGGACCCTCCTACACCACTACTTTCCTGCTTCTTCCATGTCTGGCTGGCCCCTGGAGTCTCTCTGGGATCTCTTTTCTTTCTCCTTCCAAGCCTAAATTTCTCCTCCTGCTTACTTTCTCTACACAGAAGTCCTGCCTATACCTCCTCCCTCACTATTGGCTCTTCAGCTTTTTATTAGACCAGTCAGGTGCCTTAGGCAGGCAAGGCACAACAGCAATACATCTTTACGTAGTTCAACAAATGCAACACATCTTTACAGAGTTAAACAGATATTCTGCAACATAAACAAATACAGCACATCTTAACATAGTTAAACAAATATTCCACAACACAGGAGGGGGCAGCAAACCTAGCCAACAGCGTAGGGCTTTCCTAGACCACTACTGCCACTTTACTAGACCAGCATAATTTCTAATTGCATTCTGAATACTTACCTTTATACCCACAGATATGTGTAGCTCTCACCCCTAATCAAAGATGCTTCTGTTCAGCAGAGAGTGACCATCGCAGAAAACAGTAACAGGTCAAGAGGCAGAGAAGAGCTAACTGATCTCAAGGTACCCAGCCCGAATGTACACATCGACAATGCAACCTAAGGGTCAGGGAATGATGCAGAGAGGGGATAGAAATAATGTAAGAACCAGAGAACTGGGAAGTTTTCTGTAACTGTCTCCTAAAAATGACAGGGAAGCTACACTCATGTTGTAACCACATGGCTGCCTAAATAAGACCCAAACCATGACAACATCAGTGGATATTCTAACTTGGAAGAAGGAAATATCATAGTACCCCATTCATGAACTAAAAACTACAAAAGCAACTCAAGAGTGCTGAGAGATGGAGAATTAGTCTTTTTAGGGATGGGCCACCTATTTGGTTATCTGATACCTAGCGCTCAGTTCTGAAATAATATACATATAAGAAACACCAAATGGACACAGCTAGTTATATTTACATATTTATGTACATATATGTGTGTACGTGTATATGTGTATACATAACAATAACAATCAAAGAAAAGGAAGCCATGGATTTGAGAAGGAATAAGCGGAGAACTGAGAGGGGCTGGAGGGGAGGCATGTAAGAGGGACTAGGGGGAAGAGGGAAAATGATGTAATTATATATTAATTAAAATAAAATCAGTACCCAAGGCAATGCAATCACAGGGCTCAAGACAGCCAAAGGACACAGGCCTGGCAAGTGACATTACGAAGAGTAAGTGTGTGGTAGAGAAGTGGGAAAGTAAAGTGGTGTGGTTTGTGCACCATAAAGAAATGTGGAACTGGAGACTTGATGGCAGTAAGGAATAGCCTGATATGGGAGGCCTGTGCTGTCACCTGAGACCTTGGTGCTATCTAGGCCCATGCTGCCTGCCGCCATGTCTGGGTCTGTGGGCCCTAATGCAGCAGGGGTCTGTTTGGTACCAGCAAAGGCCATTTGGATGTCCGTGGTCTGGGCTGCAGTCTGAGGACCTGCTTATGACTGAGTGCTATGTTGAGCTGGTCCTACTCCTCACCAGGGCAGTGCAAGAGAGCTGGCATACTGACCAACTCAGCTACCACCCAGGCCCCTATCCAGGGCTTTGAGTCGGCCCACTCCAGCATCTACTCTACCTATGAGTTGCTGGAGTGTGTGAACGGGCTGGTCTTGCAGAACCTTAGCAGCAGGAGCTTCATGACTCAGGGCAACAGCAGGACATCCAAGAGGAGTTTAGGTGAGGGTCCAGTATTAATGGTGTAGCAGAAGCCAGAGGCCTCGAACCAGACTAATCCTCATAGCAAAGAACATTTGCAAGTAAAGTCATTTGGACCAAAGGCTATACTGTGTGTCTTAGTTAGGGTTTCTATTGTTGTGAAGAGACCACTATGACCACCGCAACTCTTACAAGGAAAGCAGTTAATTGGGGTGGCTGGTTTACGGTTTCAGAGGTTCAGTCCATGTTCATCATGGTGGGGAGCATGGCAGCATGCAGGCAGATGCGGTGCTGGCAATATCTGGATATGCAGCTCATAGGAAGTCGACTGAAACACTAGGCCATATCCTGAGCATAGGAAACCTCAAAGCCTGCCCCTACGATGACACACTTCCTCCAACAAGGCCACACCCCCTCCAGTAAAGCCACACCTTCTAATAGTGCCATGCCCTATGAGATTATGGGGGCCACTTGCACCCTTTTGCCATAGGACCAAAGCAATGGAGCCAATAAATCATCAACTACTCTCAACATAATTTGGTCCCCAAATGCAATGATTACTTTTATAGATGGATTTCATAAAATCCATTATTTTATAAAGGGGTTTTATTTATTTATTTTAGTAATGCAAACTGACCAACACGCATGTCAAACATTTATCATTTCTTCATCGTGAAAACATACAAATACACAATCTATAGATGTCCTCTTCAGAAAGGAAAACCGTCCTTTACTTCTCTTGCTCATTTAAAATTAGACTCTTTGTGGATTTTTCTATTAAGTAGCTGAGTTCTCTTTATACTCTCTTTATTAACCGCACACTAGTCATTCTGTAGGCTGTCTGTCTCTCTACTCATTAATTATTGCTTTTGTTGTGGGGAAGATCTCAAGTCCCACAAGTTCTTACCTACCTCTTTTTATTTTGTTTCCTGTGATTTGGGGGTCACACCCGGAGAGTACTCAGCCGTCTAGAGTCTTGATGCATTTTCTCCTTGTCCTTCCACAGTTTCAGGCCTTATATTTATATCTTTAGTTTTGGGTTGAGTTTTTAGATGGTGAGTGATAGGGATCTATTTTCATCATTCTCTGTGCATATATCTAATTTGCCCAGACACATTCTCAATCATTCACAGCAGCTTTTCAACCATTAGTTAGCTGTAGGAGTGTGAGTTTAACTTCTAGGTTTATCATTCTGCTCCAGTGCTTGATCTGCTTGCTTTTCCTCATATTTGGTTTCATACCACTTTTCTTAAAATTTTAATCACTGAATGAAAATTTAACCATCATAAATAAGATAAAGATAAAAATGTACTATTTTGTGAGGGTTTTATATTCTTTAAATTCAACTGGCTAGAAATACTTTCTGATGCAGAGGCTAGGCGGGACTTCTGGGAACAGAAAGGAACCCTGGGAAGAGGACAGGCAGAGTTACCAGCCAGACATGGAGAGGAAACAGGAGGTACCAGAAGGAAGTGAGGTAATGCCATATGGCAAAACATAGATTAATGTAAATAGGTTAATTTAAGTTATAGGAGCTGGTTGAGACAAGCCTAAGCTAAAGGCCAAGCTTCTATAATTAATAAGTTTCTGTGTCATTATTTGTGAGCTGGCTACAGAGTCTTTGTTTCATGTTCAAATTAAAAACACAGTTTGTCACAATCATTTGCTTATCAGTAGCTTCCTATAAGGGTATCACAGTGGTGCTATGTGATACTTGAGATCAAAACACTGAATAAATTTGGTTTTAGTATAGCTCATTTGTACAATGAAAAATTACCGCATAATGTGGAAGAGAAAGTCGAGAAGAAAATAAGTTAAAATAGTCACCATTGGCTGTTTGTGACTTTCTTTCCCACATACCGGTTATTTCAATGGGAGGGAACCCCATGTGTGGATCCAGCAGTCCAGTCCAGCTTAGTCTAATCAAACCTAGGAACTGCCTTTTCCCAGAGAAGGCATCTAGTTCACAGGTGACGTGATCTCTTCCAGTGAGCATGAACCTGGGACCTTGTCTGGGAGCGCATGGACACCTGGGAACACGGACACACGCTACAATGGACTACATCTTTATTTACACAGGAGAGTCATTTTAAGGGCTAGGAGCTGGGATGAGGGACGGAGTGCACGGTTGGGAGGATGTGCATCTTGGTGGAAAGATGCGCAGGCCTAAAGCTGGAGAAGCATCTAAGCCTTTGAGATGAGTAAGTCCCTTCGACCTATCTCTGTGACTGCCCTGCAGTGGTTGCCTGCTGTTTGTAACATGTTGATGCCGACCGTCTCCTTTTAGTTCCATTTCCTGTCCGATTTTCACTGACTCATGCGATGTTTATTTTGTCACTTAGTTTTGCACATGCTATTTTTCTTGTTTAACCTATAAGACTTATTGCCTAGCAGACACTAAGCGTAAGCACCTTATTAAAAGGGAACAGATAGCACTTTCCAAATTGCATTTTATATAAGCAGGCATCTGCTGCCTACTTAGGACTTTTAGAGGGTAGAAGTAAATAAAATTCTAGAGCAAAAAGTACTATTGTCTGCTGTTTTTCTTTTTATTAAACAACAATGACAAGCTGAATAATGAAGAAATTAAAAGCCCACCTACAACATGGATTTATTAAAAATCACATTGCCATTGTGTTTACTGCCCTGTGCAGAGTTGATTAATGTGGGCTGGAACAGAGAGATGCAGTGTTGACAAAAGATACATATGAATATGGGTGTTAGCTACTTTCATACAACAAAAAAAATCAATATTGTAATACAGCTAGGCTATGTTCAATAAACAGCAGGGTGTTTAAATATGGCCATGGAGTCATTAGTCTTGCTTCTTGATCAAATGTGTCGAACATTTTTCTCTCTTTC
>PVIU01027871.1:0-19805 GCA_004026605.1 Ondatra zibethicus | reverse complement strand
GAGCCTCTCCTGGCAGCCATGCAGATATTACCTTCTTTATTCTGTCTTCCTTCACTCATGTAGATATAAGAAAGCAGAGGAAAGAGAGCCTCTCCTGGCAGCCATGCAGATATTACCTTCTTTATTCTGTCTTCCTTCACTCATGTAGATATAAGAAAGCAGAGGAAAGAGAGCCTCTCCTGGCAGCCATGCAGATATTTCTGCCTCGAATTCAGCAGCAAATCCTGCAGCTTCTTCCCGACGCCTCCCATTACTCCGTGTTGCTGCAGAAACAGATTCTGAAAATCTTCTATGCGCTTGTTCAGGTCAGTTCTACTTCAGAAGATAAACATGGAGCCCTGTATTTGTGTCTACCTTGTAGAAATGTCATTATTTAGAATCACATATTTTAAGATTTATTTATTTTTTCATATGCATTAGTGTTTTGCCCGTGTATGTGTTTGTCTCAAGGTGCCAGAGCCCTTGGAACTGGAGTCACAGACAGTTGCGAATCGCTATGTGGGTGCTGGGAATTGAGCCTAGGTCCTCTGGGAAAACAGACAGTGCTTTTAACCACCAAGTCATCTCTCAAACCTCAAGAATCGTATATTTTTACCTTAGGAGAATCAGGCTCACAGAAATTAACACAGCCATGATCCCTGAGTATCCAAGGTTCAGTCTGGTATCTGTGGGCGGTTTTCTCAGAACCCAGGTGTTGCTTGAGCTTAAATTCAAGGTGCCCTGTCTGCAGGTCAGCTGTGGTTATAGGAGGAGAGGAAGAACACAGAGTCCTTCTTTATGGGAAATCACACGGATTGCCTTTCTCTTCTTCAGCCATCTTTAAGCCAATACAGATTTAGCTGCTTATTTTTGTGGGAGGGTCCCTGTAGGCTTTACAGCAGGCAGGGTCAAAAATAGTCATGGTGGGTAAGAATGAAACTCGCTCGGTTCAGCTCGGTTTTGGTAACCAATGATGGGCCAAGACTTCCTGGAGTCTGACCCAGATCATTTACTTTTGTCATATTTAATCACAGCACAATTTTGGAAAAAGTTTCCAGATAACAATTAACTCAGCTCCATGAGTATGACAAAACTTCAGACATGTTTTTACATTGAAGTTCTTAGCAAAGTACATATGACTTCATTCACAAGATGGTTTCTTGTTGTCTTACAAACAATGCTCAGGATAAGGGTTTCGGAGGCAAACATAACACCTGCAGGAGTCAGGATTGGCCTGGCCTTAAGATAATGTAGAAGTCACTTAGGCTGTTGTAAAGTACAAATGACAACGATGTTTTGTGGCTTAGAAGTAAAGCTCAAGGTTTTAGGGGGAAAAGTCTGGGATAAACAATAGTCTGGGGCATACAGGGCGGAGCCTGTCTCAGCAGGTAGCAAAGGATTATCAGGTTGTAAACTATATTTGCCTCCAGCATAAGAAACAGCTGAGTATTTTCTCCCTTTGGAGAGATCAGCTGTATGTTTAACTTTCCCTGTATCTCCAGTGCTTATCTGGGTGCACAAGAGAGAAGAAAGTAGACTATCAGGGAAATACATTCCTCCACATTTCTGAAGTGTTTGGGAGGAAGGCTGCATGTCTCTCTTGTAGAGTTAGTGTTAGAGATCTCTCCCAGCAAACCTTTATGCTGGGGCATTGTAACAGTAATAATCCACGTGCCTTTCCTACTGGGTAAACAGCCCAGGCACTGGTCGGTAATGTGAAGGCTCCTGGCGTGACTTTTCTGTGGTGGTTTTATCTACTTGGCTTACAGTAGGCAAAAAAATCTTTTAAACACATAAAAAGAAAACAAAAGATGAACCACTCTAACATCTTTAACTGTTTTGGTAATCTGTTATTTATAAATACAGCAATGTGCTCCTTTGCAGGCAAAATTAAAAGTCATTGAGACGCAAAGCTGCAGTCATGATGTGAGAGGATTGCCCGGCTGGGGATAGAAGGCAGATGAGCCGCTCCTAAGTGTTAAACCCGTGAGACTGATTTTGTCTTAAGTAGCATTTATCTAGGTAGAGGTACTTGGTTCCTTCAAACATACGCCAGGAGTCACCACTTTCCGCCTAACCCCCTGCCTGTGCCTCCTCTGGCCAAATGCCTCACATTTAGAGGGAAGTATGGCCTTTCTTTTTTTGAGGCAGGATACCACAGTAGTCTAGGTGGGCCTCAGACTCAGTCTTCCTGCTTCAGCCTTCTGGGTGATGGGATTGCATGTGTGAGCCACCATGCCCGGCTTGTAAGTATGAACTTAACATCCATGGTCGCCTCGCTCCCCCTTCACTGTTTGCCCCTCCTGTTCTTGAACTCAGGTTTTCCAGCTGCAGTGTGAGTTGTGTGGGACAGCAGTGATGTCTCTTTTAGGGTTATGTCCTTAGCTCTTAGCTAGGGACGGTGGAACAGTGGGCATGGAGGCAGGTCCCCGCAGCTCACAGCATAGCAGGGGCGGTGGGAGCCTGAGCGCTAGTCATCGCAGGGGTTGGGCCACACACTAGAGGCCAGAAATTGAAAAAGAGCTTCATGTGTGTTCATGAGGGGAAGATTTTCAACAGCGTGCTTATAATTACAAGTTGGATACACGAAGTAAAATAATCCAAAATATTATGTGAAATAAATGGGACATCATTGCTAGTAAATCTTTCTTTTTAAAGGTAGACAAGGGAAGCAACTAGTGACGTGTATTTATTTGTTTAAAAATTTATTTTAAATTATGTATTTAAAAAATTTATGTATAAAAGCCTGGGGTAGGTTGTACATGTCTGTGACCCTCCTGTTTGCAGAGTAGAGGTGGAAGATTAGGATCTCAAGGCTCTCTTTGGCTCCATTGAAGCCTGCTTGAGTTACAAGAGACCTTGTTTCAAAACGCATCTAACCAGTCAACCTGACAAACAGTCTGGGGAGTAGCCCAGGTGTTAGCGTTCTTACCTAGAATGTAGGAACCCTGGGGTCAGTCCCCTGTGCTACATAAAACTAGGTATGGTGGCAAACACCTGTAATTTTAGTATGCAGGAGGTGGAGGCAGGAGGATCAGGAGTTCAACGTCATCCTTCTTGGGTGATTTTGAGGCTAGCCTTGGATATGTGAGCACTTGTTGCCTCCCATCCCCCAAAAGTATATATTTGATTATGGATTTTTTAAAGGTAAGTTTTAGGTTGAATCATGAATTGCTGTTTCTTGCTCAAATGTTAGCTATTTTGTATATTTTAAGCTTCTGCTATAAAGTGCTGATTTTATGGGCAGGAAGGTTGATTTTCTACCGCTGCTCTGTTTTCTAGTATGCACTGCCTCTTCAGTTGGTGACTCACCAGACCATGACAACCTGGATGGAGATCTTTCGGACCATCATTGATAGGACAGTCCCTCCGGTATGCCAGGGCTCTGAGGAAAGCGTGCAGATGGGTTGGAGTACTTAAAACTGGTTCATTGTCCGGTTTGCTCTTTAGAAAACAAAAACTACTACCATATTACTAATAAAAGTAACATAATACATAATTAATAATGTTCACTTTTAGAAAGTCAGATCAGCAAGAATATTAAAACAGTAACTGTTTAACTTAAACTGGTTAAAACATCTTAAACCTTGCTACATCTCTCTAGTGTTTTTTTTCTACATGTATACTTAGAATTTTACTTATAAAAATAGTACATGTAGCTATACCTTCATATTTTTTGCCAAAAATGAAATATATATTAATACTTTTCTGGTTTTATTTTACATTTAAAATGTTTTTGTGTGTGTGTGTACAGGTGGTATGTTGTATGAGAGTACACCATGGTGTATGTGTAGAGGTCAGAGGACCCTTGTGGGTCTTTCTTTCCATCTTGTGGTTCTTGGGGCTCAAACTCAGATCATCAAGGTTGGTAGTAGGCGCCTTTACCTACCAAACCATCTTGCTGGCCCTCGACTGTTTTTATACTGTCATTTTTGTGGGATGCCACATCGCTGGATATTTGGGTAGTTTTAATGTCTAAGCTTTTATCTCTAAGAATGTAGTTTAGTGCTTGGCTGGGGTAGAACTCAGTAGCAGATTGGTTGCTTCCTGAAAGTGTTGGGCTTTTGGCAGACCGTGCAAAGCAGAAACAAGGCTTAGGCGTGTACTTTGATAAATAGCGGCTGAGAGCATGCTGCAAGTGCACACTTGGTTCTAAATCTCCTGATTGGCAGGTAGAAAAAGTATCTCAGTGTGATCTGTGGTAGCAGCAATAGTACCTTTTCATCTGTCAAATTAATCTTTGTATTTTAAAAACTTGAGTTGGCCTGAAAATGTTCACTGTTCTTTTTGCGTCCATATCCTTTATTTATTTACGTATTTAGGTTGAGTCCAGGGCCTTTCACATGCTAATTATACTGCTCCTTGTTGTCCTTATTTCTCCATTGTCCATATTTGAAACATTATTTCAAGTTTTAGTCCATATAGATAATAAACAGTGCAGTGAGTTTTGCCAACAGTCTTGTTTGTGTTGCCTACATCAAAACTCAGAACCTTCTCATCCCCTCAGAGTTCCTCCAGTGGGTTGGTGCTTGTGCTTTGTTTCTGCTTCCTTGCTTCCCTGAAGATCAGTGTGAACACCAGCACTGCCGGGAAAGATTTACTTAACTTACTTTACTTTTTTTTTTTTTTTTTAACCAAGCATTTTTATAAATTTTAATCACCTTTATCAGCCACCTTTGGAATAAACAATGCTTAAAGGTCCCAGCTGTGTGCTGTGTTCTTAAGAGGTTTTTCTTAACTACAAGTAACAGTTGTTCCTTAATTTAATGGTACTTTTCCCATCCACTGTTTGCTAATTGCAAATCAGATTTCCAAACTGATCAACCACACTGTATCTAATTTCAGTAGTAAAAAATACGGCTGTGTGAGAAAGTCTGCTACTGAAGAAAAATAAACCATTATCTGGGACTTGGGAATCCTTGTTTTGTAGACATATTTTATACTTACTTTACTCTTAACTAGCTCCTGTAGAGTGTGTATTCACACGGCAGTCTCACTTCTAATAGCTACGGCTTGATCTATACCAGTATTTATGCTGTTTTTGTAAATCAACCTAAGAAAAACAATCTGATGTGGGTGTTCTTCCCTCTTAGGAGACTCTTCAAATTGATGAGGATGACCGGCCAGAGCTGGTGTGGTGGAAGTGTAAGAAGTGGGCTCTGCATATCGTCGCTCGGCTCTTTGAGCGGTACCACTCCACTTATTATATTGACGATGTTACATTTGGTGTTTTGGTATTGGGTATACTAGAACTGAGTGGCTCCCTGATGTTGTACAGAATATAATTTTCTTTTCCTTAAAGACGCAGAGAGTAGCTGGGCATAGTGATGTATACTTCTATTCAAAGTCTTAGGGAACTGAAGGGCGGAGGATCACAAATTCAGTCATTCTCAGCTACATAGTGAGTTGCAGGCCCAGCCTGACCTATAGGAGACCCTCTCTCATAAACCAAATCAAAAAACACACAGAGGGCAAAACTGTTCAAAGTAGGTTTGTGCCCACTGTCTTAGAAATCATTACAAAGTGGGTAGCCTTCTCTGGCTCTTTTCTACTCTGTGTAAAACATGGAAAACTTTTCTTTTTTTTCCCATTGGAAATATCCAGAAATTATCTAAGAAGGTGCACATGGATACTTGGCTCCATAAGAAAGTAAATTTAATTTTAAAAGCTTTTATTGAAAAGCATGTCAGGTATAACATTATTCCTTCTACAAGTTAATTGGTTTAGAAGTTAAAGTTTCTGTCCAAAATGTTAACTGTGCTGTAGAGTCGAGGAGTTCCTCCTGATATGTGTTGTGTCTAGTGGAAAAAGAGAATGTGTTAGTTTTCTGGCCCAGTAGAATACATCTTTTAATATCTGTGTTTAAAATAGCAAGGATGCTTTGTTTTTAAACTTCACAGTACTTAGATGTGTCTTTTTTGAATTTTAAGGTATGGAAGTCCGGGAAATGTCACAAAAGAATACTTCGAATTTTCTGAATTTTTTTTGAAAACATATGCAGTAGGGATTCAGCAGGTAATAAACTTATGGTTATTACTGAGTGCTATTTCCATCTGTTCTAAAGTAGCGTGCTTATGGTGATTCATTGCACACTTAAAGAGGACGAAATGGCAGCTGTGGAGGCTGAGACAAGGGCAGCTTGAGAGCGCAGTGTCCCCACCTGCTTCCACCCGAGCTGCTTCCTGACTCTTCGACCTGGGAGGGAGCCTCAGGTGCTGATGTGGCCTTCTCTGTCTTCTTAGAAGTTTCACATTTCTTTCAGCTTTCCCTTGTTTGCTTGAAGATTTATATACTATGAATAAATCTAGTTCAAGAGTAGCCAAACTTAGATACTAATGAAGACTTTCAGGTAAGAACATACATGTGTTCATAGAAGTTGGAGTACCCATTCCACATGAGGAAAATGTGGAACTCATGAGACTGTTAATACTTAAAAACTAAAAATTGACGGTGGATTCTGATTGGTTCATCAAATATTGCTAACTGAATCATGATATGTTTGCTTTTTTTTTTTTAAGTGAGAGTTGGTAATTAGCTGTGCCAGGGCATTTGTAGGAAAGCAAGGACTGTGTAATCACACACAATCCAAGACTTCAATGATGCAGAAAGTGTCTATAGATATTTTCATAATATCTCGATAATGTGAAATTAAGGATTTCAGGTGGAAGGGTTTCTGAAAAGTGCTTTGATAGGGTGCCTATGAGGTACTCTATAGAGGAAATTAGAAAATAATAAATGGAATTTTCTGTTTACATAGTCAAAGCAGATACCAGCCTGATCCGGAAATGGATCAGTTGTGTCTTTGGCTCTGTTCTGCTGCTGTTAAAAATCCAAGAAGTGCCTTAATGTTGATGTCTCTTGAAGTGTGTTTACAATTTACTCATGTTATTTAAGCATGCATGTGTACATACATGCATATATTTGTATTAAAAAAATAAATGCCATGTCCATCTGTCTTTGCCAGAAATGTTACCTAAGGCATATCCTTTTGATATTTAAAATTAGTTTCCTTGCCAAAACTGTCAACTGCTGCTGTCTTGAATCTCCCCTATTGCTGCAGTGAGGACCAGCCCGCAGCAGCTCAGGGATTGTGGGGGATCCAATGGGGTTGGAGAACTAACTGGTCTCCTTGACTTTTCTGTCTGAGGGAGTAGAACTTAATTTTCTGGGACCAGCAAAAAAGGGAAACACAGACACACACACATAGACACACAGCTAGACACACACAGATGCACACAGACAGACACATAGACAGACACACAGACACACATACAGACACAGACACACAGACACACACAACACACACACAGACACACATGCACACACAGACACGCATAGACACACAGACACATACATACAGACACACACAGACAGACACACAACACACACACAGACACACATGCACGCACAGACACACACACAGACAGACACACAAACACATAGACATGCATGCACACACGCGCGCGCACACACACACACACACACACACACACACACACACACACCTCCAGCATGTCAGGCTCTCACCTAGACTGCTGATGAATAAAAAGCCCTCAGCAGGTCAGAGAAACTGAAGCAATGCGGAGCAGGTGAACTACCGGACGGACAAACAGGCACATGGGGACTTTTCTGAGAGCCGGAGCTTAGTTCTTCATCTTGCTGTTGTTTGTTCTGCCCTCCTCCTTCTCTGTTCTGTTTTCCTGCCCTGATGTTTCCCTTCTGTCTTCTAACTCTCCGTCTACATCTTTCCTGATGTTTCCCTTCTGTCTTCTAACTCTCCATCTACATCTTTCCTGATGTTTCCCTTCTGTCTTCTAACTCTCCATCTACATCTTTCCTGGTGTTTTTCTTTTCTCATGTCTTTATTTTTTTTCCCCTTAAAGCTCATATATCCAGGCAGAATCTTTCAAGGAATATAAAAATTACTGTGTGTTTATATACTGTTTCTCAAGTGAATGATTACAATGAATACAAGTAAAAGACAACATGTTTTTCATATCCCTTACATGTTTAAACAAGTTGTTTCAAGAACCCACATGCATTCATGTCCAAGCAACTTGTTATAGGTTAACAGAGTGTAAGCAAGAAGGTATTTTTCTCAGTCAGTTCTTTTGCTAGCTGGCTGCATTTTGCGGTTGCAAAGAAAGGACCACTTATTTTATTTGTCTAAAAAGGTAATCTTGTAAAAAAAATCTTAAAGGAATCACAAGTCTAAACTTTTATATATGGGAAGCAGTCAGCACTACTATAAATCCTCAGGGTGCATACCACTCATCAACAGTTTTTATATCAGGAAGCTGAGGGCAGAAATGGGTATAAGGAATTAAGCATTACCCTGTTTTGCCAACCCAGCCTAGCAAGAAAGGTACATCATCCAGCAATAGCCAGGCTGCCATTGCTCTTGTTCCCTGACCTCCGTGAGTCCCTTGCTCAGCTATTAAAAGTATGCCTTTTAAATTGTTTGCCAAGATTTTTTTTTAGCTCAAAACCATTGATAAAAACATGTTAATCTAACATTAAATTATTTTTTTAAAGCTCTGTTTTAGCTATGATGCACACTGAAACCTGTGAACACACCTCCCAACATTAAGATTACAAGAACTTGAGCTAGCTGGGCTTCTGGGACTCAACTGTTTTTCTTAATCATTAACCTGAGCCACAGTCTGTACGGCTCCTCAAGAGAAACTGGCTGTGTGGTGTTTCCTTGTTCTAGTTTTCTGTCCTCTGCAGCCTCTGCTTTATCAGGGGCCGGGCAAGGGCAACACCATAGCTTGCTTTTATCTATATTACTTTTCCACTAAGCTAACCTCTGTCATAATCCCTTACTATATTTATTAAACACCCTCAATCATCAAAGTCTTTTTTTAAACTAATACTGTTATTGTATAAAATCATTGCTTCAGTGAAGCAGTTCAGCTTAAGAGGAAATCATCTTCATAATAATTCACAGGTAAAAATATAGAACGGGATCGTCCATGAGATACACCCACTGCGTTAAAGACAGTGGGGATCTCCCTACATCCATTCACACCACGGCAGATACCAGGGAAAATTGTCAGTGGCAAACATGCAAAGGCACAGCAGTAGCAAGAGATATTCTGGGGCCGAGGCGCTCAGGGCCTTGCCCACCTGAGGTTTACCCTCAGTGCCTTGCATGCTGGAGGACTGATCCCTGGTGTCAGTTGTCACTGCTGCTCCTCTGACATGGCCACCACACGTTTTTGCACCCGGCTGTATCAGCACAGTCCTGTTCTTTGTCATCCTCTCAGCTGCCATCGCGGGAGCTTCTAGGTGGAGTTGGACTCAGACCAATTTTGTTAACCTAGATTTTAGGAAAGTTGGACAAAATTCATATTCTGGTTTATAGATTTTGTATTTGTTTTGAAAGATTTAGCAACTCTCTCATAAGCTTGACACAGTGACGTGATGGGGACCAGGAAATAGGCTGGGCAGGAGCCTTGTGCTGTCTCTGTAGGCCCTTGAGTCAGATGCTTTTCAAGGTTCCTCTTATAAACACGATTGTAGCCGGCCCATAAGAAAAGTCAACTTTGTGTTATGTTTCAGAGATTGTCTGTGGCCTAAGATTATAAATACAGATATCTTACATTTTCTTCTAGGAACTCCGTGCTTAGGGTTTTTAACTGCTAAAGTGTTTATCTATCTGGAGTTTATTTTGGCACAAAGGTTAGTTGGGGATCTAATTATTTAAAAGAATAATTGGTGATAAGAGAACTATTTTTAGATATTGTTTATCTTCTGGTTAAGGTCTGAGCTTTGGTGCTGCTGGTTCTGTGTGAACATGTGATGCTGTTATATAAAATTTTTGAAATGTTTATTTTCTCAGTCAGATCTGTAATTTTACGGAAACTAGGAGAAACTAGCTGTCTTAGTTAAGGTTCTGTTGTGAAGAGACACCATGACCATGGCAACTCTTATAAAGGAGACCATTTACTTGGGCTGGCTTACAGTTCAGAGGTTTATTCCATTGTCTTAATGGCAGGGAGCAGGTGGCACTCAAGCAGGCACGGTACTGGAGAGGAGCTGAGAGTTCTACATCGGGATTGGCAGGCAGCA
Source organism: Ondatra zibethicus (assembly GCA_004026605.1). NCBI lineage: Eukaryota > Metazoa > Chordata > Mammalia > Rodentia > Cricetidae > Ondatra > Ondatra zibethicus. The sequence goes on along the minus strand of PVIU01027871.1, from coordinate 9,752 downwards.
GGAAGAGAGAATGGCACTGGGTCTGTCTTGAGCATCTGAAACCTCAAAGCCCACCACCAGTGACAAATTTCCTCCAACAAGGCCACACCCTAATAGTGCCACACCTATGAGCCTATAGGGGCCATTTTCATTCAAGCCACCACACTAGCCACGGACTAGACCATAGACTTACTCTGAATAGCATATAGGTTAGAAGAACAAATGCCTAAAGTTCAGTGAGGCAGCTCTTAGCTCAGTGTAACATGCAGACCAATGCAAAAAGTTAAATGCCTACATGAGCTTTCTCACAGTATCTCCCCAAATCTGTTTGTACAGTATTCCATGTCATGCCTCAAACATTCATTTTCTCTTTAACATAGTAATTGTTCTATGTTCCTTCCTTCCAATCCTCACCTATTTTCCTATAGGTACTACTAAAAATTTTAGATCAATACAGACAGAAAGAATATGTAGCCCCCCGTGTTCTTCAGCAAGCATTCAACTATCTCAACCAAGGGGTTGTCCATGCCGTGACCTGGAAGCAGATGAAGCCGCATATACAGGTTAGTGTTGGTGGTGGCTCTCTAAACCATGGCCAGGTAAAGCAGGGGTTGTTTACTCCTATGTTTCTATTTAATCTCTGTTTTCACTAACAATAATTTCTAACAAGTGCACTCTTACATTACGAAGGGCTTCCAAAGTTTAAGCATTTGAGAAGAGAGAGATCTTCAGGTTTGTGAATTGGGAGGGTTGGCATCAGGTGTTGTTCAGTCATTTTTTTAGCCTTGGTTTCTGTTCTGTTAAGGCAGATTGTAATTTTTTTTTTTTTTTTGACCTTTGTGTGAAAACATTTTGAAACCTGCCAGCAGGGCTTTCCAAAGGGAGTGTTATTTTGCAGAAGATGAAGCCTGATAAATGACTTTTCTTTTGTGGATAGGCACCAGAAGGCTGGTGGCCGGCTGGCCTGCCTACCTGCCTTCCTTCCTTCCAGAGAAGTTGAAGTTTTGTTTTATTTATTTATTTATTTATTTATTTATTTATTTATTTATTTATTTATTTATTTTTTAAAATTCTTTTTGGTTGTGTGATTTTTTTGAGACAGGGTTTTTCTTTTTTTTTTTTTAAAGAATTATTTATTTATTATGTACACAGTGTTCAACCTCCATGTATGCTTGCCACCAGATCTCCTTTCAGATGGTTGTGAGCCACCATGTGGTTGCTGGGAATTGAACTCAGGACCTCTGGAAGAACAGTCACTGCTCTTAACCTCTGAGCCATCTCTCCAGCCCGAAGTTTTGTTTTATTAAAAACAGCTTTATTTTTATTATTAAAAAGTTTTGTTAAAACTAGTAACAGCTAACCCTGTTTTTAATACCAACTGGGTTTTTTTAAAAGATAGAATTCAGCATTGTTATTTGTTAAAATTAAAGAACAAATCAGAATGGAAAATGATGGAATATATACATTTAATTTGCACATGAATATCTGGGTAATTTAAAGACATTAAGAATTGGCTCTCCACTTCCAATAAACTGAGTTCTTGGTGTAAAACATTTTTTTTCCCCTTTTGAGACAAGGTCTCTCTTTGTAGCCCTGGCTGTCCTGGAATTTACTATGTAGACCAGGCTGACTTTGAACTCACAGAGATCCACCGGCCTCTGCCCCCTAAGTGCTGGGATTAATTCATGTGTCACCATGCTAGGTCTAAAAATTTTTTTTTTGTCTTTTGAAACAGTAGCTCAGACCGAACTGAACTTCCTGTGTGCAGGGGGATGACCTCTTGTCCCTACCTCCTAAAGGTTGAGGTTGCAGGCATGCACCACTGCACCTGCCATGTCTGGTCTCTGGGGTGATGGGGACTGAACCAAAGGCTTCAAGAGCCTCATGCTAGGCAAGCGCTCTGTCAACTAAGCTACATTCCCAGCCCCTTGTTTTTAAATTCTGTAAGTTGGCATAGGACAAGAAAATCAGTTGCTTTACTTTCATAGTATCTAGGATAGAGTTTAGGTGTCTTTTTTGTTTTGTAACAATGTCTTGCCATATAGTCTGTCCTTGAACTCACCATTTTCTTGTACTTTGTGAATGCTAGGACTACATTTGCTACTATACCCAGCTTTGGTTAGCGTTACCTGAGTACACGTCTCACATATGTAAGACTTCTTAAAAATTAACTTTATGAGCAGTGGTGTGAGGGTGTCAGATCATCTGGACCTGGACTTACAGAGAGTTGTGAGCTGCCTTGTGGGTGCTGGGAGTTGAACCCTGGTCCTCTGGATGAACAGCCAGTGCTCTTAACCATTGAGCCATCTCTCCAGCCCCCTGTAGTCTCTTTTAAATTTGTGAAATGTGGGGTCTTCGTAACTATTTGCCTATGTACTGTGATCAAGTAGTGGTAATTTCTTTGCAATAAAGATATTGTTTTCATTTTGCTTACTTTATACCTGTAATTGTAAGGGTGACATGAAATATGAAATAGCATCTTTTCCTTTGGCCTTATTTTTACATTGCTTTCACACAGAAAGTTTCAGGAAAATACTGATCTTTAGGCTGAATTTCAGCAAAGTGATAAGAAATGATCCTTTTTTTTATAAAAAAGATGTATTTATTTTTTATTTTGTATGTATGGATGTTTTGCTGCATTTTTGTCTGTGAACTATGTGCATGCCTGGTGCCCAAAGAGGTCAGAAAGTCTTTGGGTCCCTAGAACTGGAGTCAGAGGTGGTTATGAACTCCGTGTGGGTGCTGGGAATAGAACCCAGGTTCTCTGGAAGATTGCCAAGCCATCCTTCTAGCCCAGGCCATGTTTTTATGTGAGTAGTTACTAGAATACAAAGGGCCTGCTTCAGCTTAGCTGCTGTTCAGACTGCGTAGGGAACTTCCTCTCTGAAACACACAGCTGTGCAGCAGAGTACTGGTGTTTTGGAAATGGAAGCAGAGAAGGCACAAATATTATTGATGTATTGATACTTAGGACAAACATGGGCACATGAAGCATTTTCAAAGTGAGAACTATAATAATAGTAAATATATCCCTGGTGACATTTTTCTTCCACAAGAAGTCAAGGTGTATTTAATGTTGATCTCAAGTCTTGCTGGAATGGCCGTACTCAATTGTGTTGTTTGTTTCTCACTTTAGAACATCTCTGAAGATGTGATTTTTTCTGTGATGTGTTACAAAGACGAGGATGAAGAGCTCTGGCAGGAAGACCCATACGAGTACATAAGGATGAAATTCGGTAATTGAGATGAGTTCTCCCTCAGCAGTTCCTGAATATATAAGTATGACTAAATTTATATTTCTAAGCAGTCTGCTCTGTATGGTGAGCTCCGAAATTCAGAAAAGTTTGATGTTATTTCACCTGCTTTTGGGTGCAGGAGATGAAAGAAGCCTTATTCATCTCTTCATCAGAGCTAAGGCCCTTGCTGAGTGGTTTGTTACCTAGACTGTGAGTGAAATGGAGGGACTGGGTTTTCTGTGCTGTGTTACCACAGAGCACTCACATTCTGGGATAATTTTGGGCTCGTGCTGTTTGCAGAAGCACCTCAGCTTGATTTGCTTCCCCTCCTTGGGACTATAGATTCCACCAGGAAATAGGATTTCCTTCATCGGCCTCACTGTATGTGACCCAGGTCCTTTGGGGATCTTTTTGGCTTGCATCTTTCTAGAAGCTGTAGTACTGAGTAGGTTTCCTGGTAATGAGTCCCGCTCTCTCTGGGTAAAGCCCTGTGCAGATGTTGTTATGTGTAAATCTGTATCCCATAGCTGACGTATGTCAGAGCAGGAAGGTTGCCATATTTATTTGCCTTATTTTATATTCTTTTTTCCTTTCTCATGTCTATATTCTCCTGGTCTTGATTGGAACAACTAAGGTATGTTGAAGGTGCTATGGGAAAGTTGTTTTACTGTTTGAGTCAGGTGTATAAAGTTCCATATTGCAGCTTAAACTCCTGCCAGGGCCCACCTTGTGGGACCTCGAGCTACAGAGCTCAGCTTCGACTCTAGGAGGAGCAAGGGCAGGAGCTGACCGTCTCCATTCTCTCTCCATTCTGCCTTTTCCTTTGAAACGTCATTGTCCTGTGCAGGATTTGTTTCCTCCTCTTCCTTGTGTCCGCCCCTTTCCTTGTTTGCTAAGACAGAATAATGAAGTCATTCTTCCTTCTGTTTAAGGCTTTGTGAGATAGGTTCTCACTCACTTGTCCAGTCAGGCCTAGAACTTACTATGTAGGCTGGTCTCAGATTTCTGACAGTCTTCACGGCTCAACTTTCTGAGTGCTGCGTTTATAGGTGTATACCAGCTTGTCTGGAAAGGTGTGCTGGGATTGAGTCTAGGGTAGTAGTGTGCTAAGTCTACACTGAGCTAACCTCCAGCCCTAGAGCATTCTTCAGATGGTTGGCATTTTCTATTTTATTTTTAAGACATTTTTATCTATGAATGTGTGGATACCCGAGAAGGCCAGAAGACAGTGTTGTATTATTCCTTAGAGCTGTAGGGAGAGGTCATCGTGAGCTGCCTGATGTGGGTGCTAGGGAACTGAACTTGGATCCTCTGGAAGAACAGCAAGTGTTATAAACCACTGCTCAACCGTCCCTCCTCCCCCATGCTAACTGCTCAGCCATCCCTCCTCCCCCATGCTAACTGCTCAGCCATTCCTTCAGCCCTTCTTTTCTTTTGACTCTGTGAATGAGAGTCTCTTGCCTTGAACTTGCAGCAGTCTAGCCATGGCCTCCCCACCACTGGTTTATGTGTGTGTGCACTGTGCCCAACGTCTTCCCTTTTCCTCCAGCCCCTGTTTGTTTATGTAATGTACAGCATATTACTTAACTTTTAGAAACCTAACATTATTTAATTTATTCTTTAAAATGGTATCTTCATTTTTTTTAAAATATGACAGCTAATAGTTCTAGTATCTTTATGCTATAATAAAAAAACCTTTTCATGTTTGCTCTCAGCTTGCTATAGTGGGTAATTACAAATTTCACCAACTGGGGCTGGAGAAATGGCTCAGCAGTTAAGAGAACTGGATGCTCTTCCAGAGAATCCAGGTTTAATTTCCAGCACCCACAAGGTGGCTCACAGCTATCTGTAACTCCAGCTTCAGGGGGTCTGACACCCTCTTACAGCCTCCCTGGACAATAGGCATGGGGGGTGTCCTGACATGCATGAAGGCAAAATCTCATTCACATATAATTTATTTTTTAATTGCAAGTTGGTTAGAAGAGTATTAGCAACTGAAAAAAGTCACCGGGGAGCTTTCCCCTTGGTTATTCTTTCCTGGCATGATCAAGAGGTCCTTCCAGTCATTCGACATAGGCGCTGTGTTTTCAAACGACCACAGGGAAGAAAATCACTACATTCCTCTCTAAATGTATTGATTAATATTAAAACTGATGGTTTTATTATATTCTGTAGTCAGATTTGTCCGGTTCCCAAGAGTAATGGTTTTGGATTTGGTAGAAGCTGATCTGAGCTCGGGCTTTGATGCTGTGGAGGTATGAGGTGAGCGCCACCAGCTTGCATCCCTGTGTAGCTGTGGCTCAGCCTCTGTAAGAGGCAGTGAGCAGGATACGAAGACAGTACTGTGCAGACCGGTTAAGGAACTGGAATCCTAGTGTAAAGTAGTGTGCAGTGCTCAGCATGGAGTGGTACTGAGTAGGGGAGTGGGGGACGGGCTTTGGAGACAGGGTTTCTCTGTGTAGACCTGACTGTCTTTGAACTAGCTCTGTAGACCAGGCTGGCCTCGAAGTCACAGAGATCCACCTGTCTCTGCCTCCTGAGTGCTGGGAGTAAAGGCCTGCACCACTAACAGCAAGTTTTCAAATTCTTAATGACACAGCCTGTTGTGAAACTGTGGAAGTCTCCATGGTATTAAGAAGTATTTAAGAACTTCCCCATTCAACACAGAATCTGCCAAATGCTGTAAAGGGCCAGGCCCTCCTCGGATGCTTCCCCATTCAACACAGAATCTGCCAAATGCTGTAAAGGGCCAGGCCCTCCTCGGATGCTTCCCCATTCAACACAGAATCTGCCAAATGCTGTAAAGGGCCAGGCCCTCCTCGGATGCTTCCCCATTCAACACAGAATCTGCCAAATGCTGTAAAGGGCCAGGCCCTCCTAGGATGCTTCCCCTGCTGTTTCCTCTGCCTACCTGCTCTAGTCCATTCATGTAATCTCTATCTCTTAATTCTTGCCGCGTAAGCTTCTGTGTTCGATCCTTTATCCCCAGAGTCTAAAGCAGTGCCTCTGTTGCATTTTGATAGTGAAGTACATTCCCTGTGTTCAGGAAAATAGATGCCTGAGACATACTGCTTTTCTTTAGTCCTTATCTCTTGAAAGGTTGAGCACACGGTGTTAGCTAAGCATGCTGAATCATAAATTAGATTATTCATTGAAACCCTGGGACCAAACCTTAGCATCTTTACTCTGCAATCCACTGGACAGGTTTAAATCTGTATAATAAAGAGTTGTATTTTTATTAACAAGATTTCCTTTGACATTTTAGATATTTTTGAAGATTATGCATCTCCCACCACCGCAGCCCAAACCCTCTTGTACACAGCTGCAAAGAAAAGGAAAGAGGTATACAGTTGTTCTTAACCGAAAAGTAGCTTGTGTTATTTGACATTCTGATATGTCCTCAATATTTATCAATTTATATCATTATTACTTACAACTTATCACTTTAAATAGTTTTTTAAGTAAAAGATTGAAATAGCTTTGATACCTTTCTTTTTGAGCTTATAGTTGATGAATAAAACACAGTAAGATGGCTTTAATTTTGAAAATTAAATTTGAAAATGCACATCATATTTAACATGGTGGTGATAAGATAGAGATTCATGCAGATTGAAATGGATTCTTGTATTTCTTTAGGTGTTGCCAAAAATGATGGCGTTCTGTTATCAAATACTAACAGACCCAAACTTTGACCCCAGGAAGAAAGATGGAGCCCTGCATGTGATTGGTTCCCTGGCTGAGATTTTGTTGAAGGTTAAGACTATCATTTTCTTTTTTTCATATGTTAGAAGGTATTTGTGTAGTGTTTGTGTGACAGTGTGTGTTCATGTGTATAGACATGTGTTTTGGAGGCCAGAGTGAGGTGCCTTCCTTTATGGCTTCTCTTATTTTTTTATTTTACTTATGTGTATGGGTATCTGTCTGCATGTGTGTCTGTGCACCATGTGTGTGCCTGGTGCCTGAAGAGCTAGAAAAGGTGTCAGATTCACTGAAGCTGGGGTTGCAGATGGTTATGAGGTGCCGTGTGAATACTGGACTGAACCGGGGTCCTCTGGAAAAGGAGCCCAGTACTCTTCACTGCTGAGCTATCTCTCTCTCCAGCTGCTGTTTATTTCTAGATATGTCTTTCATTAGCTTGGAACTTATAATTGCTAGACTGGCTGGCCATGGAGCTTTGGGGATCTCCCATGCTTGGATTACAAACATGCATGGGTACACTATTACTCAGGCTGCTTAGAGAGTTTCAGTTCAGGCCCTTGTGCTTGTGTGGCAGACAGTTCACCAACTGAGCCGTTTTCCCAGCTCAGATTATCAACATTTAACTTAAAGCTGTGACGCTCAAGCCAACATAAGCATGAAAATTCTTGGTGACCAATTCTGCTTGGTTGACTTTACTGTAAATATCCTTTCCATTGTAGCCTACATACATTTAAAAATATATAGTTACTATTTTTCTGTTTGGGATTTAAAAGTATTTTTATTACATTTTTCCAACATAATATTTTTATTGGTTAAGTGGGAACTTTACATCATGTACCATGATCACACTCACTTCCCAGTCCTCCGAAGTCCACCGCCACCCTTCTGATCTCTCCCCCTTGACAAAAGGAGGAAGGCTTTTATTGCGTTTTATTTATTGATTTTGAGTGCGTGTGCCTGTCCCTTTGCAGGTGTGCCCCATAACACAGGCATGGAGGTCAGGAAAACGTGTGGGGTTGGGAGTCAGTTCTTGCCTGTCTCTATGTGGGTCCTAGGGATCAAAATCAGGTGATTGGCTTTGTGGCAAATATTTTTATTTGCTGAGCCATCTCACCAGCTGTTTCCCACTTTCCTAACTAAAAAGAAAATTTTCTTTTGCCGGTTTATCAGTAGAATTTAGCTCTGTAAAAAAGATCTGAAATGATTTAGTATAATTTCTTCTTTCTACAAAAATCAATTAATGTAAAATCGTTCTAAGATACTATTTCTGACTTGCTTTAAAGATGTAGATCAAACAATTTTACAAAACTGGGTATTAACTGCAGGTCATCATAAACACTTTTTGGGACGTGGCTCTTACATGTGGTGGAATCATTGGCCGCTGAAATTGACTTTCTGTTGTTTTTTTTTCATTTTCTGTTCTTAACAGAAGAGTTTATTCAAGGACCAAATTGAGCTGTTCCTACAGAATCATGTATTTCCATTATTACTGTCTGACCTGGGATATCTTCGAGCTAGAGTAAGTTTTTCTTACACCTGTTATGAGTCTTCAGATCTCACCTGTAGTGTAGTTTGTGAAGTGATGCGATGATTTGGTCAAAGTCTTTTCATGTGTGACACTGTTCACATGCGACACTGTTCATGTGTGAATTGTTCATGGATGACACTGTTCATGTGTGAATTGTTCATGGGCGACATTGTTCATGTGTGACACTGTTCGTGGGCGACACTGTTCGTGAGTGACACTTTTCAATGAGTGACAATGTTCATGTGTGACACTGACACTGTTCATGGGTGAATCTGTTCATGCATGACACTGTTGTTCATGCGTGACACTTTTCACAGAGTGCTATCATCCTGTCTTTGTCCTGACACTGTCATAGAGCACCGTCATCCCATCTTTGTCCCCTGACAGTGTCATAAATCACCATCATCCTGTCTTTGTCCCCCAAAACTGTCAGAGTACTGTCATCCCGTCTTTGTCCTGACACTCTCACAGAGTACCGTCATTCCCGTCTTTGTCCCCTGACATTTCATAGAGTACCGTCACCCCAGTCTCTACCCCTTCTTTCATTGCAGTCTTGCTGGGTGCTGCACGCATTTAGTTCTCTGAAGTTTCACAATGAGCTCAACCTCAGAAATGCTGTTGAACTGGCGAAGAAGAGCCTGATTGAAGATGAGGAGATGCCCGTCAAGGTCGAAGCTGCCCTTGCACTGCAGTCACTGATCTCTAACCAGACCCAAGGTGATGCTGCCTTTTTTTAAAAAATAAATGGTCTTAAATAAATCATTCATTTTCTTCCTTAAAGGAGATTTCTAAGTCTAAGGATCCAGTTTAGATTCCTTGCCCCCTTCTGAATTTTATTGTGCCTGTTTTACGAGCTCTGTTAGTGTGGTTTCCAGTTAAAAATTGCCGGGTTCTGGGGTAAGCTGGGCCTTAAGACACCGGGACCACTTTGGTGCTCTCTTGACTGGCCACATGAAACTGGGAAGGCATCTGGTGTCTTCTCTCTGAAGCTTAACAAAGCTGACATGGCTCTAACCTTTCTCCTGTCTCAGTTAAGAAGTTAGCTTGTACAGCACTAGGATTCAACTCCGGGGTCTCTATGGTTCTACCAGTTCAGAAATTAGCAAGTAATATTTCCAGCAGGCAGTGACATAGGTATTTTGCTCTTTCACAAAGATCTAAATAACCTTTGCAATCAAGTTCAGCTTTATGAGAACAGGAGCTTCTGTCCTGTGTCTGTGGGTAGAGATGGGTCAGGACAGTGACAGTCCCATCAGCGCTGACCACGGTGTCTGTGGGTAGAGATGGGTCAGGACAGTGACAGTCCCATC
>PVIU01027870.1:0-19807 GCA_004026605.1 Ondatra zibethicus | reverse complement strand
AATTTTGCAGGAAAATGGATGGAACTAGAAAGCATTATTTTGAGTGAGGTAACCCAGACACAGAAAGACAATTATCACATGTACTCACTCATAGGTGGTTTTTAAACATAAGGCAAAGAAAACCATCTTACAAACCACAATCCCAGAGAATTTAGACAACAATACAGACACTAAGAGAGACCTACATAGATCTAATCTACGTGGGAAGTAGAAAGTATAAAAAGACAAGATCTCCTGAATAATTTGGGAGCATGGGGACCTTGGGGGAGGGTTGAGGGAGGGAGGGGAGTGGCAGGGAGGGGAGCAGAGAGAAATAAAAAAAATTAATTTAAAAAAATGAAAACAAAATAAATAACCAGAAACAAACAAACAAACAAACAAACAAACAAAAAGCTAGAGCTAAAGAAGGAATTTTAAATGTTTTCACCATAAAAAATGAGAAGGTACTACATGCTGCCCTGATTTAAATATTATATAACATATTAGAATATTACATGGCATAAAACATAAACTAACAGTATATCCCAAGGTTCACCTGAAAATATTTTAAACATGGGTCTAATAACATATGTAGTGAATACTGATCAGGACAAAATTAGCATAACTTTAAAAGTTAGTAAAATTATACCACTTGGATGGAAGGATGGGAACAAGAGACAGGTTTGCATCTGGGGTTGGGACAGAGACATAAGGAGGTGATGTTTTATCAAGGCTACTGGCAAGTAAATTCACATGGCTGAAACTAAAAGGGAAGCTGTAATACAAACTAAGATGCTTCAAAAGCAAGGCTGAGACCGAATGAATTAGCACAAAACAAAGACCAACACTCAGCTTTTACAAGAACTGGAAGTGGCAGTTAATGGGGAATAAAGTTAAGGGACTTACTTTTTGGAGTGATTATTTTCCATTGTTAACATAGCTTTAGTAATCTTTAAATTAAAAATTTTAAAAATGCCTACCTAAAATTTATATGTATTAACTACAAAGCCTCACAAGATTTATTCTGCTGCATTTTGTATGCCTATGTTTTCTGAACAATGGAATTCATCACGTAGTGAGCCTGGAGGCTGGCAAAAGCTTTAGATGTCAGTGCCTCAGAAAGTGGAAAAGAAGTTCTCTCAAAACAAGCAGCTATAAAGTCTAGATATGTTGTCATGGCAACTGAATCACTTTAATAAAGTGCATGTTTGCCTAAAGAGCTATATTTACTGGGATAAGCTTTTCGGTAAGTACATGCCAAGCTGGAATGTGTCAAGGGGACATTCATTACAATCCAAATCTAGATTTACAAATGAAACAATTGTTGTAACCTGGTCTCACATGCCTTCTTCCCAAGTGAGATATATCTATATCTACATACACACACACACACACACACACACACACACACACACACACACACACACACACACACACACACACACGCCAAGCCCTCCCATTCCCACTTCAGCCCGAGGCTCAGAAAAGGTGGGGCAGAATGAATAAAAAGAGCCTGAGGATGGGGAAATGCTATAAAAGTGCTGTGCTCTGGGCACGGCATAGCTCTGGTACGCATAAATTCACAACAGTTGTGGCTACCTGTATAACCAAGTCAGTTACAACCCCAGCATGAATGAGGGCGGGACACCTGAGACCCCACACCTGGGTGAGGCACTGCTGACAGTTAATGGCTGGGAGGCAGGCAGCTCCACACCTATGAGCAGCACTAACTGGACTCACTGGGTTATATTTAAGGAGGGGCCCTAAGGTCAGAAGGGAGATGTCCTTGGGGAGGTTATGGAATTTTAATGAAGCATAGGGATGGATATGATCAAGACATATTATATACATACATAAAATTTGAAGAATATTTTTTTAATAATTTATTTTTATTTTATATGCATTGGTGTTTTCCTGCATGTATATCTGTGTGAGGGTGTCTGGTCCCCTGTCACTGGAGTTACAGACAGTTGTGAGCTGCCATGTGGGTGCTGGGAGTTGAACCTGGGATCTCTAGAAAAACCAGTGCTCTTAATTGCTAAGCCATCTATCTCCAGGACTGACGGATAATGTTTAAATGATGATTGGATGGAGTTTTTTGTTTTTTTTTTAAAGAGTAAAGAAAAATAAGCCATGTAAAGATGGAAAATTCACAGAGAACCTGGATTATGTATATTATTGTGTTTTCTTTGAAGTTTTTGACTGTGAAGGAGCTAAGTACAGAGAGATATTTCATTGTATGGGCTGCTAAGCTAAACCAGCATGTATATTATAAAGGTATCTTGACTTCAGAAATTGGGTCTCAAGGATATGTTGCTTTGGAAAAGAGGTTCTTCATTAGTTTCCACAGAGGATGAGAACCTGTGGATTCATTCCAGGCTAATATGGTTTGATAGACCATGACCCCCTGAGAGGTTGCCATGAACATCCTCAAAAAATTACTTTGCCCAATTAACTGCAGGAAGAAGTTTGGACAGAACTATGCCCATACTTCCAAATATTGTTTATAAATGTTTATTTACATTTAAAGGGGAATATGCTATAGAGATCTGCATTGGTATGGATCTTTGTTTATTGGTACAAATTTAAGGTCAATTTTGTTATATGTATATTTCTGCTCTTGATTAAGGTATTGTGATTGTGTAGCTCATTTAAAAATATAATGTATAATTAAGAAATATAGGTTAATAGTCATCTATAATAGTCAAGCTTATAGTCATGTTAGTTAGATTTTCTAGATGTATAGACATAGAGATGTATTTCAGATGAATAGGCATTCTTCAAACCTTTCAAAAACTACAGAATATGGCACTTAAAATTTTTTAAGAACTTAGGACTTTTTATGACAACGAGACACATCTGCTCCTGGCAACACCAATCTACTTCAAGAGGAAGATGGGCATCAAAGAGGCTCCTTATGGAGTTTGTTAGCCATTTGGGCAAGAACCTGCTCTTGCCTGGACTGCTTGATAAATGACATGCAGGACCCACAGAGAAATGACTGCCTAAAAGTGAGATGATCCTTTGGGGTTCCTGCTTCATCAAAGAGTCTGCCAAACATTCTGCAGGAAACAGAAAAATGTGATGGACAAGCTGCCAATATAGGTGAAACTGTCTTTGAAATTTCCTGCTTCATGGAAAAGTCTGTAGGCTGAAGGTGTATGCCCCAACGGTACAGAAAAACTTTGGGTGACTGCCCAGGCAGCGAGATGTCTCTGTCAATTCTAGAGTTTTGGAAGTTGTTTACAATGTACTTCCTGTTTACTTAGGTAATATTATATCCTTCTGAAGTCTTTGATGGAGTTGAAGAATTTATAGTTTTCCTTAGTTATGATAAAAGATAAAGTAGATATATAAATATTGTAACTATAATTCTTGCTTGATACCTGTTTTGTTATATGTAATTTTACTTTGTTAAAGTTAAAACCTTCCTTTTTATTTAAATAGAAAAGGGGAGGTAATAGGGGATTTCCCTCTGTATGCTGTGATTATCATTAACGAATAAAGAACTGCTTTCAGCCTATAGCAGAGCAGGGTGGGGAGGAATGGACTGAATGCTGAGAGAAAGGAGGCGGGATCAGAGAGAGATGCTATGTAGTCCTGCCAGAGACAGACACCGAAACTTTAGCCAGTAAGCCACAGCCACATGGCCATACACAGATTAATAGAAATGAGTTAAATTAATATGTAACAGTTAGCCAATAAAAAGCTAGAGCTAATGTGCCAAGCAGTGATTTAATTAATACAGTTTTTGTGTGATTATTTTGGTTCTGGGCAGCCAGGACAAACAAGCGGCTCTCCTCTAACATAAGTCTTCTACAGAGTATGTAGTATATGACTTCAGATACAGCATGGAGGAGGCAGAGTAGGTGGATCTTTGTGAATTTGAGGCTAGCCTGGTTTACATGGAGTTCCAGGCTAGTCAGGACTACCTACCTAGAAAATCCTGTCTCAAAAAAAGAAAAATATTAGTCCTAAAAGAGATAAAATAAGCTAGGACTGACACAGCAACTTAAACATCATTTGAGATGTTGATTTCTAGAAGCAAATGCATTTGGAATACAAAATACCTGCATAGTAAGTGGACTCTAAGGATTCTTTCAGGTTCTGAAATTAGTGATGTCATGGATTTGCATTTTATTTTGCTTTGCAAAGATTCATTTTATTTTTAATTATGTGCATGCATATAAGTGTGGCTATCCACAGAAGCTAGAGGTGTCAGAGCCTGTATAGCTGGTGCTGGGAACTGAACTCTGGTTTTCTGGAAGAGTAGTACTCACTTGTAACTGAGTCCTCTCTCCATGACCCCGGCTGCATTGTAAAATATATTCTGCATGCATTTTTACTATGTTTCATTTTAAATAACTATTAATGCCATTGCACTGCCAGATTTGAAATGATCTGAACAAGCATTTGCTTGCAATGTTACTAGGTGTGTGTGGTGGCAGCCCTGGTAAGGATCAATACCTTGGTGATGCTGGCTCAGACTTTGTGCTAGTTTTAGAAAAAGCATGAATTTGCATACTATATATCTTATTTAAAGAAACAATATTTTTAACTGTTTGTTTGAGATGGGGTTTTGCTATACAGAGCATGTTGGCCATGAAGCCCATGAGAATACGCTTGCCCCTGACCATGGAGTGTGTCCATTTGGTAATGTTTTTCTTTATTTGTGTGTGTGTGTGTGTGTGTGTGTGTGTGTGTGTGTGTGTGTGTGTGTGTGAATGCATGCCACATGTGTGCAAGTGCCTGCAGAAGCCAGAAGAGGGAGTTACATTTCACAATGAGATGCCCAGTATAGGTGCTGGGAACTGAACTTCTATAAGAGCAGAAAGCTATTCTGAGTCATATCTCAGGCCTCAACTTTCTTTTTTTCTTTTCTTTTCTTTTTTTTTTTGAGACAGGGTTTCTCTGTAGCTTTGGAGCCTGTCCTGGAACTTGCTCTGTAGACCAGGCTGGTCTCAACTTTAAAGATATCTGCCTATCTCTGTCTCCCATGTGCTGGGATTAAAGGTGTGCGCCACCACCACCCAGCAACTTTCAAATATTTTAAAAGAGGTATATGTCATACTTTGTGAAATAAAAAGTGAAAAAACACTATATTGATTGACAACCTGATGAAAGTTATTTAAAATTGTCAGCCTTAAATCAAATAATAACAACAGAAAAAAGGCAAAGGAAGGTGTAAGAGAGGTGGCAGCAAGACCAAATTTTAGTCAGCTTCTAGCTCTCAGATATTCCTGCCCTTGTCAGATCTGCCACTCAATCCCAGAAGATTCCTACACTTGATAAGTGGTCAGTTTGTGATCTAACCTAGCTCCTCCTTCTATATTGGCTGTGTAAATTCTTGGCAACCTAAAGACAAGAATCCTTCCAGGTCAGGGGACTGGGATGGAAACTGGTTCAGTGAGCAAAAGTGAAGGAGACCTGAGTTCAGGTCCCCCAGACTCATGTAAAACTGGATGCAGGAGAATGCATCTGTAATCCCAGAGCTCTGACGGTGAGAAGAGAGATAAAGACAGAATCCCCAAAAACTCACAGGCCATCCAGCCTGGCCTAAGCACCAGTGAACAAGAGACCCTATCTCAAACAAGGCAGAAGACAAGGACTGACACGAGGTTTTCCTCTGACCTGTATATGTGCACCATGGCACTCCCATGCTGGCACTCATATAAATGAGTACCTGTCCTCATACACAAATATTAAAAAAAAAAAGAATTCAGTCAGATCAGTTTTAGAAGAATCCCCCAAGCCATCATGTCTCTTTTTAAGCAACTGCCCATCCACTCACTCTCTTCTTCAATCTACACAAATTCCCACTTGTCCTTGTGATTGGAACTGAGCAACGTCTCTTCCCTATTACAGTTGAGAGGACCCATCTTGCAGAGTATTCTTTAGCTCAACAAGTGTCACAGAGATCTCTGTTTTAATGGTCATAGCTGGTAGGGAATACTTCCTCTAGTCCTCTGGCTGGGATGGGAGGCATGCTACATTCCCAGGGGTCCTAGGGCTCCCAATCCCAGGCTTTACATCCGCATGGCCAGCACTTTAACCACTGAGGCATCTTAGCCCCAATCTCAGATTTTACACATCTGGGCTCCTTATAGGAAACTGTCTGTTTCCTCTAAGACGATATTCATATTTTATTTTATTTCTCTGTGGCTTTGGAGCCTGTCCTGGAACTAGCTCTTGTAGACCAGGCTGGTCTCAAACTCACAGAGATCCGCTTGCCTCTGCCTCCTGAGTGCTGGAATTAAAGGCCTCACTGCATTTTTAAGTGGGATTCTACTCAAGTTAAGCTGCTAAAGCAATTAAATAGAAAACATACTTTGTACCTTAAGGGAACACATTTAAAGAAACTTCCCTTCAGCAAATAAGGCACTGAAGAACTACTATCCCCAAAGTGATAGGAAGTTTCAAATTATAGCTTGGTTTTAGTAATTTTCATTAAAAAACTGGCATTTCTCTTTAAATGGTTTTCTCTAAAAATGAGACAATGTTGTAATGTGCCTCCAAATAAGTATTGGCTGAACCAAATATACTACATATATCTTGTTTTTAAAAAGATTTATTTGAGGGCTGGAGAGATAATTCAGTGGATTAAGAGATCTTGATGCTCTTGCAGAGGACTCGGGTTCAGGTCCCAGCACCTACATGGTGGCTTATAACCACCTGTAACTCTAGTACAGGGGATCTCACCCCCCCTTTGGTCCTCCATAGGCACTGCATGCACATGGTACCTATACAGGTAAAACACCCACACATATAAAGAAATAGATCTTTAAAAAGATTTTTTAAAATTATCTATATACATGCTGCTACAGATGCCCACAAGAAGGTGTTGGAGCCTTTGGAGCTGGAATTAAAGGTAGTTGTGATCCAAGTGATGCAGATGCTTCAAATCAAGTCTGGTCTTTGGCAAGAGCAGTATGCTTGCTTTCCCTCTGAGTCATTTCTCCAGCCCTGAATATCTGCCGCCTCCTTAGAGGCTATTATGCTGATTCTAATTCTGAGGAATCCTCCTTGTATCAATTGCATTCACACTAAGTATTATAAGATACAATAGACACAGGAAAAAATGGTCTTTCTTGTGAGAACTGGAAAGCTCAGTAGTAGGGGTGCTTGCCTACCTAGTTTTGGTTGCTTGGTTATGCCAGTTCTCAGTAATCTCTGTGGGTTTGCACAAATTGTTTCATCTACTGGAACTATACTCCACCAGGCTCTCACCTTTTCTTTTTGCCTGGCTACATCTACTTACACATTCCTCAAGGCATCTTTTCAGTACCCTTCTCCTGGGTGCTTCCACAGCATCTGGGCTTGAAACAGTATACAAAGCCTTCTGTAGGTGAATACTTATTTCACTGGTCTCTCCAAAAGGCTTCAAATTCTTTGAGAAGTAGACACTGTGCCATTTTCATCATGCCCCTTCAGCATAGTGAAATAGGAATTCAATCTTACACTTTTTTTTTAATGAAGCTTCGGGGCTGGAGAGATGGCTCAATGGTTAAGAGCACTGGCTGCTCTTCCAGAGGTTCTGAGTTCAATTCCCAGCAACCACATGGTGGCTCACAACCATCTGTAATGAGATCTGGTGCCCTCTTCTGATGGGTGGGCATACATGGAGGCAGAATGTTGTATACATAATAAATAAATAAATCTTTTAAAAAAATAAAATGAAGCTTCAACACTAATGCATACACTGTAATAACAAATCTATAATCTCTATGACTTCAATTTAATTTTCAAACTGGTATGCAAGAACTCAGCAACACATTTTGTCACAGAAAACAGAAGTGGCCTATAACTAGTTACCTCATAATAAGCCCACTTAACCTGGTGGATACACTGTATTATTCAGAGTTAGAGCAGACTTTAGCTACTGGAACTCAATAACATATGGGGGAAATGTATTGAGCATCCCAATTTTTTAACAACAGGAACTAATGGTTTCTTGCTGTATCCAGGAATAGAAAAACATCCAAAATACATTGGTGGCTGAAAACAGAACTTCTGGTGTGGAAGGGAGAAAAGATGACTAAAATCTCCAGAAGCTGGGGGCCAGGGATTGGTACTTTATTTTTAAGATTGCAACTCAATTTGGAGACAGTTGATTTTAATTTCTTTTCTTTCAAGGGTCTTAATAAGTTAGATGTCAACTTCCTACTAACAACCATCACTCACAATTGACAACTACAGCTTCTTAACACAGACAAAAATCACCTAAAGAGTTCTTTCTCACCATGTGATAATGGCTCATGCCTTTAATTCCAGCACTCAGGAGGTAGAGGCAGGTGGATCTCAGTGAGTTTGAGGCCAGCCTAGTCTACAAAGCAACTTCCAGGATAGGCACGACTGTTACAGAGAAACCCTGTCTCAAAAAAACAAAACAAACAAACAAGAGCTCTTTCTCTCATTTTAAAGAAGTATTCTGTATTTAGCATTAAGCACAAAGACAGATAAGCAAACAAAACAAGCACATAGTTATTAATAGCAAGAAAAAGGCTGTCTGTCAGCGAAATGGAGTTAGAGCTGAAGTGGGATGTGTCTGACTGTCAGTACAATGTGAACAGTGACCACTGATCACATGAGAACTTACAACCAACCCAGAACTACAGCACAGGAAAATGGAGGCACAAAAGAACATAGATCTTTTCTTCCAATTTATGTTTTGCATTTTCATTCCTATAAAAAAGTCTTTCGGGCTGGAGAGATGGCTCAGTGGTTAAGAGCATTGCCTGCTCTTCCAAAGGTCCTGAGTTCAATTCCCAGCAACCACATGGTGGCTCACAACCATCTGTAATGAGATACGGTGCCCTCTTCTGGTGTGCAGGCATACATGCAGACAGAATATTGTATACAAAATAAATACATATTTTAAAAAAATGTCTTTCAAACACAAAACTTAAAAAACAAAAGTTTAATTCAATTATTTCCTTTGAAATTTGTGTCCTTTATTTCATCTAAAAATTTGCCATACTCAAAGTAACTTTTTTATTCATGTATACTATTAAGAGTAAAATTTTACTTTTCATGTTTAAGTTTATGACTGACTTCAAGTTAATGTGTATGTGTGCAGGCATATATATATATATATATATATATATATATATATATATATATGTGGGTGTGGGTGTGTGCCAGCTCACATCTGCAACAGTAGCACTAGGAATGGTAGACAGCACTTGTGCAAGCGTGAGGTAAGCCTGGAGACAGTGGAAGACATTATTTCAAACAACCAACAAAGAATCAGAGAGGGGAGGAGGAAAGGAAGGAAAGAGAAAGAGAGAAAGAGGAAGGAAGGCAGGGAGTCAGGCAGATAAGCAGGAAGGATTATAAACCTACTGTAATTATGACAGCTTAAGGTGAGAGAAATAGGTCAAGGAAACAAAATAGGCTCAGAAACAGATCAACATATATATGACTTATTGATAATTTTTAAAAAATATTTATTTATTTATTTATTATGTATACAGTATTCTGTCTGCTTGTATGCCTGCAGGCCAGAAGAGGGCACCAGACATCATTACAGATGGTTGTGAGCCACCATGTGGTTGCTGGGAATTGAACTCAGGACCTTTGGAAGAGCAGACAATGCTCTTAACCACTGAGCCATCTCTCCAGCCCCACTTATTGATATTTCTTAAAGAAAGTCTTGACCTAGTTAGGTGCAGCTGTCAGTTTGACATACGCTAGAGTCACCTGAGAAGGGGAAACCTCAAGTGAGGAACCGCCTAGGTCAGAATGGTGCATAGGCTCGCATGTGAGGCACTGTCCAGACTGAAGACTGATGTGGGAGGGCTTGGCCCACTATGAGTGGCAGGTGGACTTGGGCTGACTAAGAAAGCTAGGTAGGTGAGAGCTGGAGAGATGGCTCAGAAGTTAAGAGCACTGGCTGCTCTTCCAGAGGATCCTGATTCAATTCCCAGAGGATCCAATACCGTCCTCTGGCCTCCTTAGGCACCAGGCAAGCAAGTGACATACAAATATATATAGGGAG
This sequence comes from Ondatra zibethicus, assembly GCA_004026605.1. Taxonomy (NCBI): domain Eukaryota; kingdom Metazoa; phylum Chordata; class Mammalia; order Rodentia; family Cricetidae; genus Ondatra; species Ondatra zibethicus. Next base: position 9,831 of record PVIU01027870.1, on the reverse strand, counting down.
ACAAAACACTCATATACAAAATAAAATAAAAATAACAAAGATTAAAGAAAAGATTCCATATAAAAAGAATGAATAAAGATAAAAAGACAGACAGGAAGGAAGGAAGGAAGAAGGAAGGAAGGATGCAAGCAAAATAGCTAGCTGGCACAGGCCTGGGAGTAAGCCAGCAGGCAGCATTCCTCCAAGATTCCTGCTTGAACTTTTTTCAGAGAGACTGTGAACTGAAATGAACTTTTCCTCCTCAAGTTGCTTTTGGTCAGACTGTTTTAGCACAGCAACAAAGATGAAACTCGAGACACGATCAAAAAGATTTATAGTTAAAAAATCCAAACTAGACACAACTGCCAAAAAAATTCCGTGAGAAAAAAATAGTTACACACACACATGGTGCAAATTCAATAATGGAGCACTGTGACAGGACCCTGGAGCACTGTGATGGCACAATGAGACACTATGGATGGAATACTAAGGCGGCTCAATAAATTGGACAATGAACAATGAAGACACAATGGAGCACTGTGAATAAAGCATTGTGAAAACAAAATAGAGCAGTGTGACGTGAAAACTGTCAGGGAACAGTGAAGCACTGTGATGACATATGAAAATATGATAATGGAGAATTATCATGAAACAACAGAGAAATAGGACACTGGGGCATTGTAATGGGACAATGGAGTATTGCAATGTGACAAATAAGCACTACGATGGGATACTGAAGCACTGAAGATGACAAAATGCAGAATAATGATAGGACAACAAAGCACTTGGATGGCACAATGGAGCACTGTGACAAAACAATGGAGCATTGTGATAGAACAGTGGAGCACTGTGATGGCATAATGGAGCATTGAGACTGCACAATAGAGTACTGTGATGACATAATGGAGCACTGTGATGGCACAATGGAGCACTGTGACTTCGCGATGGAGCACTGTGATAGAACAATGGAGCACTTTGATAAAACAATGGAGAACTATGACAGAACAATGGAACACTGAATTGGAAGAATGAAGCATTGTGATAGAACAATGGGGCACTACGATAGAGCAATGAAGCACTGTGATGGAATAATGGAGAACTGTGATGGAACAATGGAGCACTGCGATAAAACAATGGAGCACTGTGGTAAACCAATGGAGCACTGAGATGGAACAATGGAGCATTGTGATGGAACAATGGAGTACTGTGAAGAAACCATAGAGCACTAATGAAACAATGGAGAACTTTGACGTAACAATGGAGCACTGTGACAAAACAATGGAGCACTGTGATGGAACAAAGGAGTACTATGACAAAACAATGGAGCACTGCAATAGAAGAATGGAACACTGTGATAACACAGGGAAACACTGTGATAGAACAATGGAGCACTGTAATGGAAGAATGAATCATGGTGATGGAACAATAGAAAATTATGATAGAACAGTAGAATACTGTGGTAGAAAAAAGAGCACGGTGATGATATAATGGAGCACTGATATGAAACAATGGAACACTGTGATGACACAATGGACACTCTGATGGAATGATGGAGCACTGTGATAAAACAATAGTGCATTGTGATAGAACAATGGAGCATTAGGTTAGAAAAATGGAACACTGTGATGGAAGAATTGAGCAATTTGATGTAACAATGAAGCACTGTGACAAAACAATGGAGCAATATGAAGGAATAATGGAGCACTAATGAAACAATGGAGAACTTTGACAGAAAAATGCAGCACTGTTATGAAACAATGGAGCACTATGCAGAACAATGGAGCACTGTGATGAAACAATGGAGCACTATGACAGAACAATGGAGCACTATGACAGGACAATGAAGCACAGTGAGGGAACAATGGAACATTTTGATGGAAAACTATAGTACTCTGATAGAAGAATGGACCGCTGTGACAGAAGAATAAAGGACCATGATGGAAGAACAGAGAACTGTGACAGAACAATGGAGAACTGTGATAGAACAATGGAGAACTGTGATAGAACAATAAAGAGCTGTGATAGGCAATGAAGAACTAAGATATAACAATGGAGAACTGTAATAGAAAAATGGAGAACTGTTATAGAACAATGGGGCATAATGAAAGAACAATGGAGCACTGGGATAGAACAATGGAGTCCTGTTATAGAACACACAGCCCTGTGACAGAACAAAGAAGTGCTAGGATAAAAAATGGAGCCCTGTGATAGAACACTGGGGCACTGTGATAAAAGGATAGAGAACTGTGATATAACAATGGAGAACTGTGATAAAACCATGGGGCACTGCGAAAGAAAAATGGAGCACTATGAAGAACAATGGAGAACTGTGACAGAACAATGGAGAAGTGTGATAGAACAATGGGGCATTATGAGAGAACAATGGAGAACTGTGATAGAATAATGGGGCATTAGGAGAGAACAATCGAGAACTGTCATAGAACAATGGAGAATTGTGATAGAACAATGGAGAACTGTGACAGAACAATGGTGCATTATGTAAGAACAATGAAAAAATGACAAACAATGGGGCATTATGACGGAACAATGGAGCATTGTGATAGAACACTAAGGAACTGTGATATAAAAATGGGGCATAAGGAGAGGACAATAGAGAACTGTGAAAAAACAATGGAGAACTGTTATAGAACAATGGGGCCCTGTGATAGAACAATGGTGCACTATGAGAGACCAATGAGAACTGTGATAGAACAATGGTGCACTATGAGAGACCAATGAGAACTGTGATAGAACAATGGTGCACTATGAGAGACCAATGAGAACTGTGATAGAACAATGGTGCACTATGAGAGACCAATGAGAACTGTGATAGAACAATGGTGCACTATGAGAGACCAATGAGAACTGTGATAGAACAATGGAGAAAAGATATAGAACAAGGAAGAACTGTGATAGAACAATGGTGCATTATGAGAAAATAATGGAAAATTGATAAAACAATGGGGCATTATGAGGGAACAATGGAGAACTGTGATAGACCAATGGGGCATTATGACAGAACAATGGAGCACTGTGATCAAACATGGAGAACTGTGATAGAACAATGGAGAAATTTGATAAAACCATGGGGCACTGTGATAGAACAATGGAGCAATGTGATAGAATAATGGAAACCTCTGACACCGTAATACAACATTGGAGAACTGTGATAGAACCATGAGGAACTGTGATAGAACAATGGAACAATGTGATAGAACAATGGAAAACTATGATAAACAATGGAGGCCTGTGAGAGAAGAATAAAGAACTGATAGAACCGTGGGGCATTATGAGGGAAAAATAAAGCACTGTGAGAGAACAATGGAGAACTGTGATAGAAAAATGGAGAAATGTGATAAAACCAAGGGGCACTGTGATACAACAATGGAGGACTGTGATAGAACAAAGGAGAACTGTGCTAAAACAATGGGGCACTGTGCTAGAACAATGGAGCAATATGATAGAACAATGGAGAACTGTTATATAACAATGAGGAACTGTTATAGAACAATAGGGCATTATAAGAGAACAATGGAAAACTGTGATAAAACAATGGCACATTATCAGGGAACAATGAAAAATTGTGATAGAACAATGGAACTTTATTAGGTAAAAATGAAGCACTGTGATAGTACAATGGAAAATTGTGACATAACAATGGGGCACTGTGATAGAAAAATGGAAAACTGTGATAGAATAATGAATAACTGTGATAGAACAATGGTGCATTATGAAAGAACAATGGAAAACTGTGATAGAACAATGGAACATTATTAGGGAACAATTTAGCACAGTAATGGAACAATGAAGAATTGGGATAGAACAATCGTGCATTATGAGAGAATAATAGACAATTGTGACAGAACAACGGAATACTGTCATAGAACAATGGAAAACTGTGATAGAACAATGGAGATTTATAGTATAACAATGGAGATCTGTGATACAACAATGTTGAACTGTGACAGAACAATGGAAAACTGTGATATAAGAATGTAGTTATGCTATAGAACAATAAAGAACTGTGATAGAACCATGGGGCATTATGAAAGAACAATTGAGAACTGTTATAGAACAATGGAGAACTGTGATAGAACATTGGAGAACCATGACAGAACAATGGTACATTATGAGAGAACAATGGAAAATGGATAAACAAGGAGGCATTATGATGGAACAATGGAGCATTGTGATAGAACACTAAAGAACTATATTTATGCAATAACAATAGAGAACTGTGATAGCACAATGGAGAACTATTATAGAACAATAGCGCACTGTGATAGAACAATGGAACAATATGATAGAACAGTGGAAAACTGTGATAGAACAATGGGGAATGGAGATAGAGCAATAGAGATTATGTTATGTTATGTAAAGAATTAACTCTAGGACCCATAGGACAGAGAGAGAGACGAGGAAACAAGCTCCACCGGGATTAGAATCCAGGAGCAAATCCAGCCCTGGTAACTAACCCAATCCTGGGACACGGATTGAGCCAACGACCTGATTCAAAGTCCACAACCCCCACCAGAACCGGAGTGAGACTAAACCAGTTACCTAAGACAAAAAGAGAACAAGCTCACCATGAGCAGAAGCCAGGAGCAAACCCAGTCCCAGGACACGGAGCTGATCAGGACTGACCCAGCAAACAGATCCAGAGCCAGTGATCTCCACCAGAACAGGTACAAGGGAGTAGCCGCTGAGCGAGTGACCCAGAGCCAGAGACTGCTGAGGGTCTGGACGTGAATCCAAGACCTCCAAGGGAGTGGATGTAAGCCAACACTCCCATGGGTCTGGGTGAGACTCTAGGACCTCCCAGGAAATAGGCCACAGCCAGGACCTCCATCAGCCTGGGCTTGAGTGAGACTGGGTTCTCTGAGGGAATAGGCAGGAACCAGAGATCTCGATGGGGCCAGGCGCAAATCTGGGACCTCAGAGAGAGTAGGCTTGAGCCAGGTCCTCTGTGGGTTCGGGCATTGGTTTGGGACATCAAAGGGAATAGGCAGGAACCTGGAACCCCTGTGGGTCCCAACGTGAGTCTGAGACCTCTGAGGAAGCAGGCAGGTCCCCTAGCAGTTCGATTCGGGCACACCCGAGCCTAGAACCTCCCAGGCAGTAGACCCGAACCAGAAACCTTTCCAGGCCCAACTCCAACCCAGGGACTTCTGCAGGAGGGAACCCACCCTAGAATTTACAGAGATAGGTCAAAGCCAGTAACCTAAGCCAAAGTTGCCCTGAGGCAAGGAACTCCACCTTGGAAAACAAATTCCACAGGAGTGGAATTGAACGAGACAGAGAAAGCCAAGGAAACAAGCTCCACTGGGAGCAGAAGCCAGGAACAAATCTAGCCCCGAGAGCAAACCCAATTCTGGGACACTGATTGAGCCAAAGACCTGACTCAGAGACCACGACCTCCACAAGAACCAGAGTGGGACTGAACCAGCTACCTAAGATAAAGAGAGAATAAGCTTCACCAGGAGCAGAAGCCAGGAGCAAACCCGTTTCTGGGATATTAGCGGATCAAGATTGAACCAGTGACAAGATCCAGAGTCAGCGATCTCCACCAGAACAGGTCTAACTCCAAGCCAGGGACTTATGCAAGAGGAGATCCAGACCAAGGTTTACAGAAACAGAACAAAGCCAGCAGCCTAGACCAAAGTAGGCTTGAGACAGCAAACTCCAAGGGAGCAGACCAAAACACAGGAGCACTGAGCTACCTCCAAGAACAGGAATAAACTACGGAGTAACTGGAACTGTGACACTGACTGTACCACGAGGAAAACCATCTTAGCTTTCGATCTACTGGAACCTAGAGGATTATTCAAAAGAATCTCAGACAGCACCAACCAACCTAATAGAGGAAAAGATGAGTAGAAAAGGTAAGATCACAAGCTACACCACAAAGAGCAACACAATACCAGTGAAACCCAGACACCCTACAAAAGTAAGACCTGAACAAAAGAATATGGATGACTCAGAAGAAAATGACCTAAAAAATAACCACAAGAGAATATCTGAAATTATTAAAGATGAATTGAGAAATTACCTTAACGAAATGGAAGAAAAAATAAACAAAAAAAATTGGAAGACATCACCAAATCACTTAAAGAAAACCAAGAAAAAGAACTCAAAAATATAACAGAAACTATTCAGGACTTGAAAACTGAGATAGAAAAACTAAAGAAAACACAAGGCGAAGGAATTATAGAAACAGAAATCATGAGGAAAAGAACAGGAACCACAAATGCAAGTACGAACAACAGAATACAAGAAATGGAAGAAAGAATCTCAAGTGCGGATGATAAAATAGAGGAAATAGACTCATCAGTTAAAGAAAACATTAAATCTAACAAAAGCTTAACCCAAAATATCCAGGGAATATGGGACAACATAAACAGGCCAAATCTTAGAATATTAGGTATAGAAGAAGGAGAAGAAAGTCAACTCAAAGGAAAAGAAAATTTGTTTAACAAAATCATAGAAGAAAACTTTCCCTACCTAAAGAAAGATATGACTATGAAGATACAAGAAGCTTACAGAACACCAAATAGACTGGATCCAAAAAAAGTCCTCTCGCCACATAATAATCAAAACACTAAACATACAGAGTAAAGAAAGAATATTAAGAGCTGCAAAAGAAAAGGCCAAGTAACATATAAAGGTAGACCTATCAGAATTACACCTGACTTCTCATTGGAGACAATGAAAGTCAGAAGGTCATGGTCAAGCATTATGCAGACATTGAGAGAACACGGATGTCAGCCCAGGCTACTATATCAAGCAAAATTTTCGATTACCACAGAAGGACAAAACAAGATATTCCATGACAAATCTAGATTTCACCAATACCTAGCTCCAAACCCAGCCCTACACAAAATACTAGAAGGAAAACTCCAACCCATGGAAGATGACTACACCAACAAAAACACACACAATTAATGATCTAATTATAGCAAATCCCGAAGAAGAAAAAATGCACAAAAGAACATCACCAACGATGAAAACCAAATTAACAGGAAATAGCAACCACTGGTCATTAATATCCCTTAATATAAATGGACACACTCACCTATAAAAAGACACAGGCTAACAGATTGGATACAAAAACAGAACACATCCCTCTTCTGCATACATGAAACACATCTCAACCTCAAAGACAGACATCGTCTCAAAGCAAAAGGTTGGAAAAAATATATACAAATCAAATGGAACTAAGAAACAAGTAGTTGTAGCTATCCTAATATCTAACAAAATAGACTTCAAGCTAAAATCAGTCAAAAGAGACAAAGAAGGACATTTCATATTAGTCACAGGGAAAATCCATCAAGAGGAAATTTCAATACTGAACATCTATGCTCCAAATACAAGGGCAACTTCATATGTCAAAGAAACACTTTGAAAGCTTAAATCATATATTAAACCCCAAACACTGATAGTGGGAGACTTCAACACCCCCCCCCTCACCACTGGACAGGTCAATCAGACAAAAAATGAACAGAGAAATAAGAGAACTAACAGATGTTATGACTCAAATGGACTTAACAGACATCTATAGAATATTCCATCCAAACAGAAAAGAATATACCTTGTTCTCAGCACCTCATGGAACCTTCTCAAAGAGTGACCACATACTCGGTAACAAAACAAACCTCAACAAATACAAAAAAATTGTAATAACCCAATGTACCTTATCAGATCACCATGCTTTAAAACTAGAAGTCAACAGCAATACCAAATCCAGAAAACCCACAAACACATGGAAATTAAACAGTGCTTATCTGAATCATCAATGGGTCAAGGAAGAATAAAAGGGGAAATTAAAGACTACCTAAAATTCAATGAAAATGACCACACAACATACCCAAATTTATGGGACCCAATGAAAGCAGTGTTAAGAGTCAAGCTCATAGCACTAAATGAATACATAAAGAAGCTGGAAAAATCCCACACTAGGGAATTAACAGAACATTTGAAAACGTTAGAACAAAAAGAAGCAAACTCACCTAAGAGAACTAGATGGCAGGAAATAAACTGAGAGCTGAAATCAACAAAATAGAAACAAAGAAAACAATACAAAGAATCAATGAGACAAAGAGTTGGTTCTTCGAGAAAATCAACAAAATAGACAAACCTTTATCCAAACTAACCAAAAGGCAGAGAGAGAATATCCAAATTAACAAAATCAGAGATGAAAAGGGGGACATAACAACAGGCCTGGAGGTAATACAGAGGATCATTAGGTCATATTTTGAAAACCTGTACTCTACAAAATTTGAAAACTTTAAGAAAATGGACAACTTTCTGGATAAATATCACTTACCAAAATTAAACCAAGACCAGAAAAGCAAATTAAACAGACCTATAACTGCTGAAGAAATAGAAACAGTCATCAAAAGTCTCCCAAACAAAAAAAGCTCACGCTTTTAATCCCAAAGCTTGGGAGGCAGAGGCAGACAGATCTCAGTGAATTCAAGGTGTGGTGGCAGACACCTTTAATCCCAGCACTTCGGAGGCAGAGACAGGCAGATCTCTGGGAGTTCAAGGACAACCTGGTACAGAGTGAGTTCCAGGCAAAAGATACACAAAGAACCTGTCTCAAAAAGCCAAAAGTTCGTGAGTACCAGAGCTAGAGTACTGAAAACAGCCTGGTACTGGCATAAGAACAGAAAGGAGGAGCAGTGGAACCAAATAGAAGACCCGGATATCAATCCACACATCTTTGAACACCTGATCATTGATAAAAAAGTAAAAAATATCAAATGGAAAAAAGAAAGCATATTCAACAAGTGGTGCTGGCATAACTGGATATCAACATGTAGAAAAATAAAAATAGGCCCATATCTATACCCATGTACAAAACTCAAGTCCAAATGGATCAAAGACCTCAACATAAAGCCAGCCACACTGAACCTTATAGAAGAGAAAGTGGGAAGTACCCTTGAACACATTGGCACAGGGAACCACTTCCTAAATAGAACCCCAGCAGCACAGACACTGAGAGAAACAATTAATAAATGGGACCTTCTGAAACTGAAAAGCTTCTGTAAAGCAAAGGACACGGTCAACAAGACAAAACGACAGCCTACAGAATGGGAAAAGATCTTCACTAACCCCACATCAGACAGAGGTCTGATCTCCAAAATATACAAGGAACTCAAGAAATTGCACACCAAAAGATCACATAATCCAATAAAAAAATGGAGTACAGACCTAAACAGAGAACTCTCAACAGAGGAATCTAAAATGGCTGAAAGACACCTAAGGAAATGTTCAACATCCTTAGTTATCAGAGAAATGCAAATCAAAACAACTCTGAGATTCCATCTTACACCTCTAAGAATGGCCAAGATCAAAAACACTGATGACAACTTATGCTAGAGAGGTTGTGGGGAAAAGGGAACACTTCTGCATTGCTGGTGGGAATGCAAGCTGGTACAACCCCTATGGATGTTAGTGTGGCGATTTCTCAGAAAATCAGGAAACAACCTTCCTCAAGACCCAGTAATACCACTTCTGGGTATATATCCAAAGGATGCTCAATCGTGCCACAAGGACATGTGCTCAACTATGTTCATAGCAGCTTTATTCGTCATAGCCAGAAACTGGAAACAACCTAAAGGCCCCTTGATCGAAGAATGGATAAAAAAAATGTGGTACATTTACACAATGGAGTACTACACAGCAGAAAAAAATAACCACAGCTTGAATTTTGCAGGAAAATGGATGGAACTAGAAAGCATTATTTTGAGTGAAGTAACCCAGACACAGAAAGACAATTATCAAATGTACTCACTCATAGGTGGTTTTTAAACATAAGGCAAAGAAAACCAGCTTACAAACCACAATTCC
>PVIU01027869.1:0-19965 GCA_004026605.1 Ondatra zibethicus | reverse complement strand
TAGATAATATGAAACTCAGTTTTCTTTGAGGGAAAATAATCAACTTGGATGTAACCCTAATCAGACGAGGCGTTGAGAAAATAACCACCTGTCAGATCTGTCAGCTACCTCTGATGGGAATTCTTGGGAATGGCTGAGCGGCTGAGCTTGCAGTCTTTGGTGCTCTGGTCCCAGAGCATGCTTTATTGGTGGTGCAGAAGACTCAAGGCAGAGGCACGGGGCTAAAGCCCTGTGAGCAACGGTAAAGCTCTGTTTCCTCTCCGTTTACAGCACCAGTGACAGCTGTTAATGTGCTAGATCGGTTCAGTCCTGCAGAAGTCAACAAACAAATCTACCTCCCCTCTTATTTTTTCAAGCATGACAGAAGAAGCCAGGCACATAGTTTCAAATTAAAAGTTCAATTCATGTGTTTTAAATAAACAATAACAACAGGGTTACAAAAGAGTAAAATGTTATATAAAATATTAGCAAATTTTTAAAAAATTACAATGCTTCTGGGATACAAAAGGTTGAGATTCTCTGCCTCCACAGTTATCCAACCAAACCATAATGGTGACTCTGTTAACTGATGATACAACTACTCAGAAATTTTTTTAGGGGAGCTTTGTGAATGAAATCACATTATAAATGGCCCCTGATAAATGACAGACACCTCATGATGTTACCCAGGAAGTAGCCCACAGCAACTCTATGGTGTACCCTTCTGGAAAATTCTGTCCTCCAGGAAATCAGATGTCTCAGGGGAGAGTGAAGAATAGAGCCCAAGATAGTGGGATTAAAAATGTAGTACATTAAATTCATTTTATAGTTTATCATCTCATTTTACAAGTGATAAGAATGAATTGTAAGAAATTTTAATATAGAAAAACATAACAAAGAAAATAAAGACCTGGCTTAACATGTGACTCCATATTAAATACATATATATGTATAGATAGATATATTTATATACATAATTGCATGTATATACTTTAAAGTAGGAGTATACTATGAATATTGGCATACTGCTTCTTTTTACATTTCATTTATACAATAGATGCTTTTCCATCTGAAGCATTTACAGCCAATAGCTGGCCAATTAATCAAGCAAGGCTGCAAAGCAGAGAATCACTTAAAAACACATTCATTCCCCAAACACTTTATTTTCACTTAAGACTTATCAGTGTGTGTTCGTTAGCTTTGCTTATCATACAAAGACAAAGCCTTTCTCAACACTCAGTGCTGCAAACAATCACACTGTGCATGGCATATAATGAAATATTTTCTTCTTTCTTTTCTCTCTCCCTCCCTCCCTCCCTTCTTTCCATCCTTCCTTCTCCCTTTTCTACTTTTCTCCCCTCTCTTTCTCTTTCTTTTTTTTCTTTGATGTCATCAAACGAAAAAGAAAATTCAGAAGTTACAGAGAGACAATATGAGCCCAGAAGGCTGGAATTCCTCAGTGTCTTCTCCATCATTATATTTATCTAACAACAAGTATCGTGCAAACTTTTAGCACTGCATGTTCCTAGGAAAAAATATCTGAAATGCTTTTCTTTGCACTGATAGTTAACTGATTGGCATAATATTTAACTGAGCCATCCATTTAGAATGGCAAAGATGACTAGCCTAAAAGTGTTTACTGTCTTTTTCAGATGTAGATGCAAACAAGCAAAAGGAGAGGAGTGTGAAGTCCATGGACAGTACTCAGTGTGTTTATGGATAGAGTCAACTGTGTTATCTGGTGACTTGGTTACACAGAGCCTGGTTGTACTACCTTCTATAACTGTCACCTTCATCATGTTCCAACAATGAAAATGTTCCCTGGCATTTAACTAAAAGAAAATGATATATAGGTGTCAAAAAAGACAGGTAATTCTCCACTCATGCTAAAAAATACCTTTAAAGTGGTACAATTACGATTTTAATAATAGTTTTTAATAAACCTAGTAGCAGCTACCTGTGAGCCTGAGCTTCCAAAAGAAGGGTAGGTTTGAAACTATGGATTGCAGTAAAGCAGGGATTTGCATTTATGGCAACAGAAGAGGGTCTTCCCTAACTGAAACCAATCCTTCTGCTGAGAATGCATTATAATATACAATGGTCCACTGCCGTCTATGGATTCTTCATGAAAGGTCAGAAAGACAGCTCAGGGCTTAAAGGCACCTGCTGCTGAATCTGATGACCTGAGTTTGACCCCCAGAACCCACACCGTGTAAAGAGAAAACAAACTATTGCATGTTGTCCTCTGCACAGGCCACACTCTGTGATCACTTTCACACACACACACACACACACACACACACACACCCCACATGTAAATAGCTCAGGAGGAACCTTTAATGCATGTTGATGTCCTGTTCGCAGGTCTATATTTACCATGAGGTTTCTACACTTTTACTACCAACGTATCTTCTCAGGAGTCAGCAGGGTTCTCTGAAATATACTTGGCTAACCAGTACTCAATGATGTATTCATTAGTAAGGGCATTAATGCACCCAATAACCCTTAACTGTAAAACAGAGTGTTCACTATGAACAGTTTTCTCACAACCTTTACCACATTATTTACTTTCAATTATTTACTGAGGAATAGCAATCATTACTTCTTGGTTAAAGACTGCTATAAAATTGCTGAAGAGCCACACTATTGATAATCTTGCATCTGTTTTCTGACCTATGTGCTCAGAAACATAGCCATATAATTTCTTTTTTAAGATAGTATCATAGTATATTTCACTTCTTTCTTCCATTTTTTTTTTTTACATATGGTCCATTTCTTACCTGTATCTCTTGTCTACTGAAAGCAAAACTGCTTCAGGGCATCTTAGCATGGAACTGTGCCTCTGTTAAACACTCTAGGTCTCAAACACTCTGGCTGCTCCTCCAAACACTGCAGAAGTTCTACACAGTGACATAGTTTAATGGTGCGTGTGTGTATACATAGGCATGTATACAAGATGGAACATTTACATTAGAATATATATAGACATATAGATGGACATACATTCAGATAAGATTTTAATATGGACATCTTTCTTTTTGATTCGTCTTCCTTTATGGTTCCAGCCTACAGAGAAGTAGATATACTTCTAGAATAACACCGGCAAGTCTCTTTCTTCCATCTCCTATATTTAATAGGTCTTCATATCGTTAAGAATTTACTTCTGAAATGCCTCTCACTTCTCTATCCCACTTCCCACTTCCATGGCTTTACTCTGCTGTTGGATTTTTCTTGTGCAGTTGTGCTCATAGTTTCAAGTTTTCTTTTTATTTATTCATTTGGGATTTTGTTTTTTTATTAAATTTTTAAAATTAATTTTATATACCAAACACAGTTTCCCCTCTATCCTCTCCTTCTAGTCCCTCCCCCACCCTCCTTTCTACCCCCTGCCAATACACTCCTCAGAAAGGGTAAGGCCTCGCCTATCAATCTGAGGCTGGACCAAGCTCCTCATCCCTGCATCAAGGCTAAGCAAGGCATCCTACCATAAGGGACTCCAAAAACCCAGCTCATGCACCAGTGACAGATCCTGGTACCACTGTTAGAGGCCCCGCAAACAGACCAAGTGACACAATTGTCACCCTCATGCAGAGAACCTAGGTTAGTTTCATGCAGGCTCCCTATCTATCAGCCTAGAGTCTGTGAGATGAGCTCAGGTCAGCTGTCTCTGTGGGTTTCCCTATAAAGGGGGGGGGGTCAAGTTTCCTTAAAGAAACTCCATACCTAAGTTCTCTTCTTCCTTCATAACATAATCTTATCATTTCCATCTCATATGGTTTTGACTCACATGAGAAGAATTGGAGTAGTCTAGGAACAAGGGTGGTGATAGGAGTGAGGCACTCTGGCTATGTGAAACAGGAGGCAATGCTTCAGATCTTGTTCTTAAAGGCGATCCCAGTTACATCTGGACAACCTGATACACAAAGGTATGAGCAAGTCCAGCTTTCTACAGAAATCTGATTTTTAAGTTGTGGATAAAACAAATCTAGCTCTGAAAAATACTATGTTTTCTTACAGGCTGACTTCTACCTATCTCTGAAATTCACGTGTTAAAGTTTTGACGTCGAGTAGAACAGAGTATAGCTGTACAGAGATAGATCTCTTAGAGAAGATCAGATCAAAATCAAGCTGTTGAGGTTGGTCCTATCACAATATGCCCAGTGACTTCAAAAAAGAACTTTGAATACCTAAGGTAGCTATGGAAGAGTCTCCAGGAGAAGCCACCATCCCTGCCAACACCTCCCAGAACTGTGATGAGATGTAATTCTGTTATTTAAGTCACCCGGTCTGTACTATTTTGTTAAGGCAGCAGCAGAAAACCAACACAACCTTTCTTCCTCACTCCTAGGAAGGAATAATATCCTTCTATTTGATCATACCCTACTTAAAACCCTGTGAGGGGAAATCATTTTCAAACTCCAAAGGACTTAAGGCTGTGTGAACGTCATAGGAGAGCATGTTAACAAGAGGTTTGCAGCAATTAAACATTAACAAGCCTCTCAAGATCTCCTACATTTAATGAGCCTTTTTCCTAAAGCCAAGTACAAACAAATATATCCCCTGCAGACGCACACCTTTTTTGCTCCCTCGTGATACTAATAATTTACTTGATAACCTCTTATCTCAACTGGAATCCCAAGGCAGAGCCTTGTAGTGGCTAAGGTGAGGCTATAATGAGCTACGTTGGAGGCATAAATCTAAATAATAATAACAATAAAAACCCTAGGTGACCCAAAATGACAAATCATTGGCATATTTAAAATAAAATATAATAAATTGAGCCGGACACATAATTCTTTAATCCCAAGACATTCTTTCAAGAATCTAAATTCAAAGTTCAATTGTTTGTTAGCTGTATGACAGACTAAGGGGTGGATTCTGTATTGGCCTTGTGTTTTCACCACCCCTGTCCAAGGCCATCTCCCCTTCCTGGCGACCAAAGGCTCAGAAACTTGTATTGTCTCCTGTGGTACCTATTTCTAATCCCTGGCTGTGCACTGAGTATAATTCAAAGTTCACATCAGGGCCATCATAGCTGATATCCCTTCAATAGACAGTACTGTTCATCAATCCACAATATGCACTGGGCTGAAAAATCACAGTGAAGCGATTCATCTGTGACTTTTTCTCCTTTTTTGCCACTTTTAAATGTAATCAAATTTTCCATTCTGAGTAATGTTCCCATATTTCTGAAAGCTTTTGTTTGGATAATAGAGCATCTTGGTAAAATATACCTGCATGTATAAGTTTAAGTGCCTACATGTGGAGTGTGTACCCTCACTCTCAATGGCCCTCACCTACCCCTGTTTTCTCTTGATGTGTCTGAGGGAACCCTGAAGCTATCTCAGTTTTGATGGTCCTTGATAGGGACTAATTCAACTCAATCAACAAAGAGGCTGTGGTTACCACTTAGTCATCCATAGCAGCTACAGTCTTCTCAAATTTGACTGCCATTACCTCACCAGCAAACTAACTCCAATGTGACTTCCCACAAAGTCTCTTTCAAAATGTAAATATGTAGGCTGAAAAAAGGATAATAAATCAATTTATGAGATTGGGGATCTATGCTATTTCCCAGAAGTAAAAAAAAAAAATCTGCATATCATTTTCTTCTAATGTAAGATAGGGAAATGCTGAATGAGAATCGAAGAAGCCAGGCCGGGAATAAGGATTGCAGGGAAGAGGCTGCCAGTGGTCAATGTTAAATAACCATCATGGAAGGTCATTGTTTTGACTAAGTTTCTGGCCCAACAGCTCTGCCTAAATATCAAAATTGAGTCATCAAGGCTTAAATTCTGCCATTAAATCCAAACTACATTATCTGACCTGGGGAAGCAGGAGGAGAATTATAGACAAACCAGTGACAAAGAATTAATCTCCATTTCAGTCCTTACGACAGAACAATGGTAAACCTGGAGCCAGCCAGTTTCAGCGCACTGTCCTGACTCCATGGTCTCATCCTACAAGGAAAATAACATCCAAATGATCAGTCCCTTCTCTGGCTCCTGTTTCAGTCCTTCTCTATCTCTTTTCTCAAATCACAAAGCTAATTAAGATGTTCAAACTACGGTTCATGTAATTTACCCTTTGATATCCAAAATGAGGAAATCATAGTTCTTGAAAATAATCCATCCAACTTCTGTACTAAACAGTAAATTAATTCTTGTTTGATAGATGCAGGGATCTAAGAACCTGAGTTTTCCTGTGTTATTTTAGTCTTAGACACTGTTCTAGATTGCTTTTAAGACTATTATGTTACTAGTTAAACAGATATTTGTGTGCATTCAATTTAAATTGTATGTCTGAGACTTTTCATATAAATTACTGTGCCAAGAAATAATACTTGGAAAATTTAGAGAATTTTATTCAGAAAATGTGTTCAACATATTCCCATCTAGAAAAGAAGCTAAAACATTATGTCCTTCTTTGTGGATTCCAGATACAGTTAGGGCTCTAGCTTGCTTTCTGTAGATTTTAAGTGTAGAATTACCAGCTTGAATTGTAAAACGTCAATTGATAATATGTCAAAATTAATTATGAAAAGAAAAATCAACAAAACTTTATGCAGGATTTGGTGGGATTGTAACACATAAGTCAACTGTGTGACCCAGGGTAGCATTTCCATAATCATAGGTTAGATCTGTCTGTGACACACCAGGATAAGTAAAATCATTCTTTTTCTTGGCAGCATTAAGCATAGGAATAATAATATCACATTTACTACAAACCATATATTCAAAAAAGATTTGAAAAAAATACTTACATAGTCCTTAGCAAGTAAATGTGCTAGCCCTCAGTTCATACCTTATATATGATACAGCATCTATCTTCTGCACATGTGAACTACAAGACAGAACTCAGACCTTCAGCCATTTTCTTGAGACACCCAATCACAGACATCACTGTTAGAATCTTACAGCTATCCATGGAGTCCTGGGAGGGGCGTTCACCAACTGCTCCTTACTCATGTCCCATTTCTAACATGAGATCTCCCTTTTTGGCTGAACAACTGTGATGCAGGGTGTCTCCATTTCATTTATGTGCTTCCTCATGATGCCTCTCTCAATTTCTATTTGTATATTCTCTTCAATATTCTATAATTTTTCTGACTTTTTAATTCTCTCCTTTTTTTTCTGGACAGGGTTTCATTAATTTATGTCTGAACTCTGGACTGGAATTTTCATCTTGCCTCAGAAATGAGCAAACTCATGCTCCCCATGTATCAGTTGTTTCCTTAGAAACAAGGAACATTCACAGCTCCCCTCACAACTTGTACCTGTGTTAGATATCCCTCCCATTTTAGATGGGTATCATTTTCAAATTCTTATAATGCTCTTCCTATGAGGAATCAAATAAATGAAATGTTCTTTACCTAAATATTTTAAACTGAAGACACCCTACATACTGACAGGTGTATTGCAATGGGGCATGATGGAAAGACCGGCCCTCATCTGGACATGGTTCTCACTCTTGATGTCTTGCACTCCTTAGAATTATGGAGTTTGTATTGAATATAACAACATAGAAAATATGCCTGAGTGAAAGTGGAGACTTCTATGAACCAGAATGGGAGCAGGGCTCACGCCTATATAGAAAATAGCAATGTTCAGAGTTCATTCTGAAACCAGCACTGGGAAATCAAGGAGATAAAGTGCCAGCTCGGTTCCATCATGGATCATTCCAGAAACGGAGCCTCTATGCATCGAGGCTTCCCAAGACATTTACTCTCTGAAGTTCAATCTCAGTCTGCACTGTCACTCACACAAGTCCTCAGCAGAGAGTCCTGTAGAATTCTACTTCCTAACTCCTAATAGCACAGCATGAAAGTACGCCTTTGAACCACACAAACCCACCGCTTCAAAATGCCAATTTCTTATCCCCCCTCTTTACTGATGAGAACAGAGAAAGCACAACCCCAGCGTGGTGGTCTTTTAAAAATTAGCACTGACTCCCAGAGGCTGGTACAGATTCGCCCCTGCAAACCCTCATACAGTCACAGAGCCTATAGTAATAGTGTTGTCATGGCAACCAAGAGACCTGCAAGAGCAGAATGGATCTTATCACCCCATAAGTGGTGCTTCACGTTTTCCATCTCATCGCTCTTTCCATGTAGCAAACTACATCATTAAGAAGTCCCAGATAGTAATTAATTACCAAGTGTGTTTCCCACAAACTCCAAATATGGGCATGCCAGAATCATTTTGAAGGTGCAGGTAAAACAAGCTTTATCTACATACATGGTCTAAAACTTCAAATCAGGATGCAAAGGAGGACCCTAGGGAGGATGAAGTCTGGGACTTCTCTCCCTCACTGCCCTATTCAGCCCTGTGTAAGCACAAAGACAAAAAATTAGGGAGTGGAACAGATGACTGGCCTTTCCAAATTCCCAGAACAAGATGCTATGAATCAGCAATGCCCCCTGGAGTCCATCAGAAAAGCCCTTGAGACAACTAGCCATGAACTCTGGTTATTTGTTTTCCCTGGTTCAGTCAAGGTAGCCCTGTGATGAGAAAACTGGGATAGCTAATCCTTTAGGGGCAAGTTATTTTAATATTGAGTCTATTTGGCATACTTTAATAAAATTCAGAACCATGTGGTGTGCTTTTACCCCCTTTCTATTTATTTCCTTCCTAGTCTCATGACTTTTATTTTTAATCTCCTTCTTTTTAGAGGGCAAGTGGAAAGATCAGTCTTCCTATGACTCATCCAAGATACCTTGAAATAAATCCTGATGTTTATAAAGGTCAGAACGTACTGCATCATGGACAGAGAGCATGCTGGGTGACGGATGAGAGAAGAGATAGCCACCCCTCCTCCTTCCAGAGTGACCAAAGAACCTATTAGCACCCTGGAAGAGAGTGAGTTGGAAAGTAGGGGAATGTCACCTTTACCTAAGTGGTGGGTACAACAGAAGATGAATACATATAAGCAGCAAGACCAAATGACTAGGTGGGCAGAGTCTGGTCATGACTAGTTTTATCTAGCTATATAAAAAGTTTTGATTTTGTTTGCACAGGGTGGGCAGACATTGACCAAATTTAGTCTTGGCATCAATTACTTCAGGTAGGAGTTAGGCCTTAAAGAAAACAAAACCAGAGAGATCATACAAATGCACAGCAGAGAACAGAAATGCCCCACATTATTGTATGAAAGAGTTGACTTTCCTCATGATTGCTCATTATAGAACCATTGCTTCTTTAGCTGTGAATGAGCAAATTCCAAGTTTACTATAAGGAGAGGGTGGAGTGGACCCACTCATGGTATAGCCATAGGCTTGTGCTGGTGGGGACAGAGTACACCCAGAACCTATTCATTTCCTTTCATTTATTTATTTATTTATTTTTTGCCTCAAAGGAAAGCACCAGAATCTGGCCCAAAGAGTTGGCCTACAGATGGTCAAATAGCACAGCATATGCTCTGCAAGCATTTCCGAAAATCACCTATATCTTGGCGCTTAAGTACTTTACAACAGAGAAAATGTGCTGCTGATTTATATATCCAATATGTGTGTACGTGCCCAACACTCACACACAGCCTAGGCTGTGGAAGCTGTAACAGCAACACATAGCTTATGGGCTTCACTCCTCTTCTGCTGCTTCCTCTCTTTCTGATGCCTTCATACCCCCTTGTTTCTCAGCTCTTCAACCCTTGGGGAAGTGTTCTTACATCAAATTCTTATCCTTCTGGAAGGCTCTAAGCTTCTTAGGAGTCTAATTGCTAATCCTTGTCATATGATTGAGGGAAAAGCCATTTCCTCTTGTTAAGGAATTTAATGCATGGGTAAGCCTGGAAGAGGATGCTGTTCATTGACCTCATAGTACAGAGTTCATGATGTGATATGTATGTTTGTATATTCATGTAAAGGTGATGGGGTGAGCATAGCCCATGCAAATCAGGACTTTTTCAGGGATGAGCCCAAATGTCAGCTTGCGCACATTATAACTTTTTCAGTTCCTTACTTTTCAGTGGCTCCAAAAGTGGGATAATGGCTGTCACTTCTCCACAACAGTGCAAGCAAATGACATAGAGGGCTCCCCCCCACACACCCTGGCAAAAACTGCCTAAACTTTATTGTTAAACTGCCCATTTTGATTACAACATCCAAAACTGGTTGTTTCTCTGTGGACTTACAAATTCATTCAGTCTGGTGTAGCTCTTGTCACCCCAAGTCTGTATTCTGTTTCTTTCACCTACAGGAGACAGAGCAGATCACATTTCCCTGTAAGATTTCTTTTACCAAAAGCACTCCCAGGATTCACTGTCTGCTTTATGCTTCCATGTACTGTGATTAAGGAGAGTAGGCAGTAAGTTCACATGTTCTCTTCATTTTGTATTGAATCTAGCTCATTCTTGCCAATGCAACTATAAGCATGACAACATTCAGGTCTTCCTCACACAACCACTCAACTCCCCGCCCATAGACACACACATTTCTATTCCCTTCCCAAGACAGCTGACTCTGCCTTTCTCCACACAGATGCATCTATGCACTTAAATATGCTCCATGAGTACAAATACAGTCCTCACATAGATTCATGCATGTGTTTTATAAACAGTTAAACCTTGCTAATTCACAAGCCTCTTTGGCTGGCGGATTACTGGTGTGTACAGATCAGAGCTAAAACAAATGCTTACAAAATCATGGCTAGCCCATTGCCAAACACATTCTGTTCTTTTGCTTCAGTTAAGAGTTTTGCCTTAATTTATGGTAATCCTACCCACGTTCAAGTTAATGTACTGCTGGTCCCTAAGTGGAGTGCTATGATTCCAGTTCGGTGGTGTTGGGTAGTGGGGGAGGGCACCGCCATGTGTTATACAATGGTTTAACTATAAAATGGTATGACCTTCCTTCTATTAACGTGAGAATGACATATGTGGACAGTTATCTAGACTTGCAATGAAATTGGAGAACTTTTAAGTAAGAACTTTTAGAGTTCACTGCCTTAATGAAAGATACCTTGTCTCAATTAGAAAGAAGTGGGGGTAGCAGAGGAAAGAGAAGAAAATTGACTGGCTTCAGCAGCTTCATTGCATAAGGAATAAATTCCTTGCACCACTACACTTTATTCTGTTTTTCGTCCCATGTTGGATTTCAAGACCTCACTGGCTTAGTTACTTTCTTGTTGCTCTAATAAAATTCTTCTTAAACCCAGCTTAATAAAGAAAGGGTTTATTTTGGCTCACAGGTCAAGAGGTTTGGAGAGACAGTATGTCAGCAGACAGGAAAGCCATGATGGAAAAGCAGGAAGCTGGCTGATGGCTGGTCACAGTACTTCCACATTCAGGAAACAGGAACTGGAGCAGTGCTATAAACCTCACACACACACACACACACACACACACACACACACACAGTCTTAGGGTTTTTCTGTTGCTATGAAGAAATACAATGACCACAACAACTCTTAAGCAGGAAAACATTTAATTGCATGGCTTACAGTTTTAGAGGTTCAGTCCACTATCATGTAAACAGACAAGGTGCTGGAGAAGGAGCTAAGATTGGAGGAGACCGCAAATCCCACCCCTGCAGTGACACACTTCCTCCAACAAGGTCACACCTACTACAAAAAGACCATAACTCCTAATACTGTTACCACCTTTGGGGGGCATTTTCTTTCAAGTACTCCCCCACACACACACAGATACACACTGGCAAGGTTCCATCTCCTCAATATTTCACAACCTTCCTAAGTGTTGCCATTACCAGCTCAAAGATGGGTGCCTACAGAGAGCATTTCATGTTCATATCACCATAGACCCTTCTTTCCCTTTGTCATTCCATCCATTCCACCCTCTTCAGTCTCTTTATCCAGGCACCAGATCAAACTCTTCCAGTGTTTCTCTCTGTAATGTGATATACAAAACCCCAAAGAAACTCCTTAAATTAAAATTTCACCAGACCTTTACATCAAGTAACATTTCCTTCAATTCCCAATCATTACACATACCTCAGTCCAAGTTCATGTTATAGTTGATTCATTTTGGCTGAGTCCCTGATTCTTCTCAATTGAGTTCAAATCTGTATCAAATTTTCTTAGTCTGAATTTTTCCTTGCCTGAGAGGAGGTCAGAATGTCTATTTTCCACGAATCAAGTTTTCTAATAAGTTTATTACGTATTAGAAGTAAAAAAAAATCTTAGTCATATCTGAATCCCATGTAGCTTATCGAATAATATTTAATACTTTCTATAGAGAAACAGAGTGGCACACAGATAATAAGCATTCAGGTGTTTTTTTTTTCAGAATTTAAATATACACATGCCTTAGTCATCTATCTAGAGAGAATGAATATTACTAATATGATAGAAGTTATTTCATGACCTCTCACATTTGTTGCTACTTCTGATGGGAATATAAAACTACCCTATTTTCCATTAAAACAGAGTTATTTTACCTCTCCTGGGATCTGATGTTAGTATAAACCTGGGCTACTTTTTATGTCATGTCCTGCTCCCTTCGGTCAATGTTATATTTGAAAGTCAATTGTATTATTTTACATAGTTGCAATTCATTAATTCTCTCCAATAGTAGAGTTTCCTCTTGTAAATAAATGAAGCTCAATTTATCTCTCTGCTGGTGGACATTTAAGTAATTACTTATTTTATTGTATTATGAATACTTCTGCTGTGAACATTTTTGTGTATGCCTTTTGGTGGATATGCATATAAATCACTATAGGAAAATTCTACAAGTGGAATTACTGAGATATAGGATATGCTTAAGAGAAACCATAGCATATACTGCCTGTAATTCAAAGTACTTGCTAGGATGTTCTACCACTTAATAGTTACATGAATGTCCCAGTAAGTCCTGCATACTTGCCAACGTAGCAACCCACTGTTCTCCACTCTTCTTTTTTCCTTCTCTCCTCTCTTTTGCTCTCTTTATCTTTTTATCTCTCTTTCCTCACTCTCCTCCCCATACATTATACTTTTGATATACTCTCATTTTTCCAACAGCAAATATTTGTGTATTTATTCCTCATTTGGATAACCATTTATCTAAATGCACAAAATGAGGAGGGTTTTTAGTACTTCTCATACATAAAAGCCATATTTTCCTTTTATCTAAAACTAGAGACCTTCATTTGCATGTTGGGCATAGGGGAAACTACCAAGGAGTTGTCAGTTTTATCATACAAAATTTCATTATATGATTTATATGATGTTCTAAGAATGTGAGATATTATTTCTTTGTACCTTTAAAACTGTTAACATCATTGGCAATGATTGTTCTAAACGACTTTTATACTTAGCACTTAGATAGCTAACTCTCCACTCTATTACAGATACTAATGAAACTCTACAGGCAACCGACTCTGGTGAAGATTGAGGTAACATCATTTCATTGCTTGACTTAGTCTTAAAGTAAGAAGCCTATGATCATTGCATGCATTTATATTATTATGCATTCATTTATATTATTGCTCCTATGCATCCCTTCTATTAACCCTCTTCCTATTGTTTACTTCCATATTTCCAATACAAAGCCTTTTACATCCTCTTTTGAGACATACCCACAGAAAATTAAGCAACTTTGATTTTGTCTATTGTCTATTTGTGTGTTTTTCTTTGAGGAAATATTGCTTAGCTTTCTCCACATCTTGTACTGCATCATCTGCCTTTGTGTTCATTAAAATGGTCTAAAATCACAGAAGCTTCCTTACTGCATAGCTACATTCGGAGTAACTTCTCTTAATTGAGTTACCCTTTTCATCGCTCAATGACTTCTTCTGATAATCTCTAAGGAAAAAAGCAATTATAATACAGTTAATTTACCTTTTAAAGTTTCACAGCTAGTATTTTCTGTTATATTTAAGAAACCATAGTTATGGTCTTAGAGATATAGACCTGTAATCTTAGGTAGGTGGATAACTGAAGGCAGAAATGTTCAGACACTTAACAGAAAAGGAATCTCTCACTAGCTCAGAACTAAGTAAACAGATAGGTGTTTATTAAGGGGTAGACTTACAAGGTCAGGATGTTCTGCTTGAACGATGGATGAAGGTCAGACCCAAAGCAAACTGAACAGGCAAAACGGGGCCCAGGGGCAAGCAGCGAGAGGAAGGAAGGGGTCAGACACGCTTCCGCATCTGGTAAATATTCCATGAGGCCACGCCCCAGTAGGCGGGTAGTTGCTAGCTATACACCTTCCCGCAGCAGATAACCAATTCTTGATTTGCTTAGGCTACAGAGTACAAGACCAATCTGGGCAACTCAATGACACCTTGCCTTAAAATAAAAAGCATAAAGAGAGTTGGGGATATATATATTATACATAGCATCATATATAACATGTACATGTAATATTTACATTATATATATTGAAGTCCTAACATGCCCATTGCCCTATGTTCAATCACCAAAACAGAAAAGGAAATGTTTCAGGCTCCAGAGATGCATTTGTTTTCCATCAACTGTCTTCTACTCCAGTTAAATGCTATTTATATCTTCTATCTGACTTCATCCTCAGAACACAACTATAACAAAGGCAGAGGTAATACTGTGTTTATGCTGAAAATGAAAAAAATAATAATTTGAAAAAAATGGACTCCCAAAATAAATGAAAAGAGCTAAGAATGTTCTGGAAACTAATCTGTATCAAAATTTCTTGTGATTATTGAACATGGATGGGTCTCCATTTACACCAAAACTGTACCTCTCCACAGCCTATAGGGGAGCTTCATGGGAAAATATAAAGCCAAGAAGAAAATGAAGATCATGGGTTTTAGTGGCGAATAATATATACCTTAAACTATGATGGACTCAAAATTTTATAAGCACAAGGTCTCTTATTCTCTACAAAGATAAATATAAAAACTTTTAAGAACATTCCAAAGCCCACCTTTCTCTTACTATTAAGAAACTTCACTGTTCCTTTTGAAGTTTTTGCCCTCATTGTACCCATTATGGTAAGAATATAAAAGAAGGGAGACAGTGATTACAGAGTGAATAGAATGAGAATGACAGATGTCACTTGGTTGGGAGATCTGGTATGAGAAATATTTATGTCTGGTCTGGACCCCGACAGGGAGAGGAAGAAAGAGAGAGAATGAGAGAGAGTGCACTCCAGCATTTCTCACCATGATAATCTTCCATATAACTGTGTGTGTATTTATATGTATATGTATATATATATGATTATATATATATATGTTACTTATCATCTTTCAAAAATTGATAATATTTTATTTTATTCTTTATATGGCTTCTGTTAGACTTAAAAAATACAATGTAGTTCAATATGTTTGTTTAGCAATCTCTTTCCCTTGGTGGTTAATTAGACAGTAATTTAAACACAACTGTTTGAAAAGGCTACAGTTCTGGCCAAATCCTGAAGCTCTTGATGGATAGTGTGCTTATACCTATAGTCTAATAAGTTGGAATTCTTAGGCCTGCTATTAACAAAACCTGATTTGATGGCTCCTTGAAGGTCTGTCTCTCCTGCATCTGGAGGATCTGGACTCACTCTGTGCCTAGCTTCAGGGATGATGAACAACTTCAGACTGAGTGCCAAAGCTCAATAACCAGCTGAGTTTCATTAAGACACTTAATAATGATCATATTACATGTGACACAGAAAATTGCTTTTCCTGATGACAAATAAGATGTCATAATCACCAGGTATAAAAATAACAATAATAATACCTTCCAGTAAGATATCAAAATAAGATTAAAGTGTAGCAGTTTTCTCCCTCAAATAATCTGAAGGGGTTTCAACTGAGTTCTAGTGTGTGTATACATGTGCACGAACACACACAGAGATATCATATATTTACCTGACATTTTCCTTTTCTGTGGATTTGATTATTTTCATAATTGTTACATTTATTTACTCACATATATATGTATACATATGTACATATACTATGTATATAATCTCACATATCCCATGCTAAATTTTCAACTTTGTATGCAACAAAAGATGATCTTGAATTTGAGACCCTTTCTTCTACCGCCTAAGTTCTTGGATTGTAGGTATGTACCACTCTATCCAATTAATCCATTCATGAGATTGAACTCAAACATTGTGTATGCTAGGGGTGCACTTCACCAATTGATCTAAATCCCCATTCCATCCAAAACAAATTTGTTTCTAACAAACAATGTTGAACACTCAGTTGGGATAGCAAAGATGATGGATCGGTGGAATGTTACAAATGTTCCTTTTCATGTTTCTCAGAACCTAACTCAGAAATCAGTTTCTTAGAGGGATAAAAAGATAGAAAAGTGTTTGCAAGCACAGGCAAGTCCTTTGTTGATATTATGGAGCTCCAGAACTAATAGGGAACATGAGGTGATTCAGAAGTAATCCCAGAAGTCTCAGAATTTAGGTTTTGACCTCCACAAGCATTAGAGCAAGTACCTGATGCCTGAGGCATCAAATGATCTCAGCTATTCCTCTCTTCATGCACTGGGGAAGCCAGATTATACCAAGGCATAAAACAACAAAGACATAGCTTTGCATTTTCTTTTTCTGATGCTCACAAAATGTTCTCTTCCTTCCCCTACTGACTGCATTCTCACATGAAAGGAAGAGAGTTCTTCAAAATAAATAAATAGAAGTTTATCAAAAGCAAAGGCCAGTCTGAAAAAGTAGTAACGATTTAAGGAGAGCTAAAATCTGCTGCAATACCTCATAGAGGGCAATTTAAAAGGATTTTCAAAGTGCAATTTAAAAAACGATGTACTCAAGCAGTAGGAAAGCATAGGTCTAGCTAGCTGTGACACATAGGAAGGAGAGTATCAGAGACAAGAAAGGAAAACTCCCACCCACCATGCCGCTGGGATACATTAGGGAAAAGGAAGAGGAGCCACCACACTGCTGTATACACTACCCCAACTGTTAGTGTTAGGTATCTGTAAGCATCTGGACCTAAAAGGACTGAGGCTAGAAAGGCCTTATGATGTTTATGTCTAGGGAACTGCTCTATGTGTATATGTTCATGTGTATGTGTGTTGGTGTGTGTGTGGGGGGATAGAACAGAGCAGTGTAGCTGTCAGATGACAATCTTGGTTGCTAGGTCTTTCCTTCCACATTGTTCAAAACAGTATCCTTTAGTTTTGGGGGCTATCTATATACTTCAGCCTAGTCTACCTCTGAGTCCAGCTTTTGGGGCTATCTTTGTACTACAGACTAGCCAGCCTGTGAGTCTTCAGACTCTTGGGACTCTGCCTCCCATTCCCCACATAGGAGGAGAAGCACCACAAAGATGTGTATTACTGTCACAGCCTTTCGGTGGCTTTTAGGCTTCGGAACTCCAGTCCACACCTTCACGCAACAAGTGCTTCATGTACCAAGCCATATCCTCAGCCGTGGAATGTGCATTTTGATGGCGAACAGAGTACTTTATCTCTACATTGGTTCCCATTGGTCACAAAGTCCTTTGTTGGGCTTTGAGAACAAGTTTTGCACAGAATGTGGCACAGATGAGGATCTGACTTCCAACCTAGGTTCTCTTTCATCTGTTCTTTAGCCCCATGTCCTGCAGTCAGTCCTCCTCACACGGCCCTCCCCACCCCTGCCATGCAGCTCTGGCTTTCTCAGCTAGCCCTGCAATCGGCACCAGAGCACAAAATTGACTCTTTTCTGTTCGCCCTACAAAATTCCAGCCACTGGCTCTGATTGCAAAGGTCAGTGAGGTTGAGACTCAAGTTACCTTGGAAACATCTCAACAGGGAGAGAAGATGAATGGAGAGAACTAGGATGGCATTGTGGTGGTGCAGGGTTTGTTTAGGTCCTGCATGCCTATTTGCTAGTGCTGTTCTCAATGCACTGTGTCCTGCTTGTCACAGCTGTAGGGGAGTTATCCACACTCACAACTACATGCCTTTCCGTGTACAGACACCTAATACGTAATTACCCACTCCAGACAAAAGCAGCATACTACAAAGTTCTTTAACAAGGCTACACTCTGCAAAATCACATGGCAAGTGAGTTGCCTGTGACATAGATCCATCACACACACTTAATGATCATTTGTGTTCATCTAAGGATGCTTTCTACATTTTAAGCAAACATCATGTCTCTCAATATGGAACTGTAATCCTTCCCGGCTCTATCCTTAAGCACGTGCCAGACAGTCTTCAAAGGGAACAAGCGCCAATGTGTTGCAACTGTGGAAAAGAGGTCAAACTGACAAAGATTAAATGCCTTTAACATATAATTTTTAAAAAGAAAAAGGAAATCCTCTCAGATTTTGGCAACACATTCAGAAAGAAATGAGTTTTCTTGACTTGAAGGCACAGAGGTTGTCTTGCTTTCTGTATTTGTGTGTGTGCTGGTGTGGGGGTGGGGAGCGGGTTTCTTTGTATGGGTGTTTACCTAAGGCTGCAGTCATTGACCACCTGACTGTTATTTTTATGATTTATCCATGCTGGGTTGCACTTCTTCCAAACAATCAAATACTCTGACATCTTTCTTTCCAAATGGCAATAACCATCTTTTCTACCACAGAGTTGCTACTTCACAGATAAAAGTCTGATAATTCATTCACGTGCCTCCTGTTTCTTCCCTAAAAGGGAAATGATTGAATCTTGTTTACTAACTTTTCACTTTGAAGAGTATATGAAGTATGAAGATCTCCCCCCCACATACACATAAGCACATATGTTGAGACTATTGGTATATGCAAAGTAAAATATAGCAAAAGATTAATAAAGCAGAATTAGCATTTAGAGCCATAGTCAAGTCACCCCAAGTACTCCCTTGGGGTATTCCAAACAGAATCAAAGGACCATACTTACCCAAGTCTTCCACAGCTTTGTTTTCCATAAAGCTAGTTATCTCTTAAGTCATAGGTTAATTTCACTCCTGCCAATAAAAATCCTCCAGCTTAATACTCAGCTATTTGGTCTCATCATAGCACACCTGTTTATAGTCTGGCCTGAGGTTCACCATGGAATTAGCCTGATAACAATTCATGCCAAAGTATTTGTTTATAAACCATATTGAAACTAGGGTTCTTTTGCTACTCCCCAACCCCAGGGTCCTGACCTCCCTGCCCCCAACAGATTACAGCTTGCTGTGGTTATCTTTTTTGTTTTTAACTTTTTCCTTCTCCAGTAAAAGTCAATATATGAGTTCCCTTAGGAAAGAAATGGTTCCTCCTCTTTATTTCTCTCCTTAGCCCCAGGATATTTCTCAGATGCAATACTCGACACCACAGCTTATTGCAGCGTAACTTATTTATGTCACCCCGATTAGCCATCAGGCTTTGAACCATCTGAGAAAAAGAAATTGGGTAGCATCATTCTCTCCTCAAACTCATGTCAACACATAGCATACTCCTATCTCATCTAGCAAAAGCATCATTTGAGAACATATACTTTAAAAATCTACTTAGTAAGGAAGAAAATCAGGAATACCACTCTATTTGTTAACATATCTGTCTGGCACGTTACGATCACGACGCACAATAGGCGTGTGCCAGACATTCTACTCTGCCAGCTTTGATTCCATCTCCCCACATCTGAACTTCTCAGCATTATTATGCACTTCCTCAACACCTGCCAATGAAATCAGATTTTTAAATAGACATAAGCTGCTAAATGTTTAAAAACACCTGGCTACTGATGGCAAACGTATCAATCGGCTGCTACAAATCAAGACCTGAAAAACAAAGACCTTCACGGTGAGTCCCTCCACCGTTGATCTTTTCTGATCAAAACCACTGCATTCCGCTGGTGCGCAGGTGACTGTCTCAAGTGATTGCCACCAGAATGGTCACAGCTCCCGGGCAAATCCTTTTCTGCTCTGATTTCATTGCTATGGAAGCGTATTGTTGCTATGGGGAGAGCCTGTCTTGGGGTTGGAGAGAGCACAAGCCTCTGTGCCCTTAGGTATTAGAGGAAGCTTTGTTTCAGCTCAGCTCTTCCTTTGAGGGAAAAGGTACAGAGTTCAAGTGCACAGGGCCCACCATGGTTTTAAACAAGTGGAGCCAAAGCAGCACAACTCTCTATACCTGGCCTACTGTTGGGGGTGCTC
>PVIU01027868.1:0-19809 GCA_004026605.1 Ondatra zibethicus | reverse complement strand
TAGCTCAGGCACACTGTCTCAGTGGGTGAACCAACCCTTCGTGGTCCTGACTTCCTTGGTCATATTTCTCCCTTCTTCTGCTCTTCAAATGGACCTTGGGAGCTCAGTCTAGTGCTCTGATGTGAGTCTCTGTCTCTATCTCCATTTGTCGCCAGATGAAAGTTCTATGGTATATTCAAAATAGTCATCAGTCTGACTACGAGACAAGGCCAGTTCAGATACCCTCTCCTCCACTGCCCTGGGTCCTAGCTGGGGTCATCCCCCGTGTACTCCTGGGAAACCCTCCGGAGCCAAGCCTCTTGCCAACCCCAAAATGGCTCCCTCAATTAAGATATCTTTTTCCCTGCTCCCATATCCGTCTTTCCTCCATCTCAACCATCCCACTCCCCCCAGCTCTCCCCAACCCTCCCTTTCTCCCCTCTCTTTCCCCCTCTCCTCTTCCTCCACCTTCCCTACCCCCATACTCCCAACTTTTGCCTGGCGATCTTATCTGCTTCCAATTTCCAGGAGGAACTGTTTTCTCGTGGTGAGCAGAGGTGCCACTCCTTTAAGAGAAGGCTTCCTGATTCAGCATTAGCCTCAAAAACTGTGTGGCTCTTTTATGAGACAGTTTCCTGGTTCATGCTGGTCTTGTTATGAAGCACTTGAATGGGATTTGTGTGCAAGAGGCAGCAAGTTACTTGGTGGCAGCATAGGCCACCTGCTTCTGAGAGTTGGGGTGGTAAACACAGCTCCCAGATCTGGCAGTAAAGGAGCCTCTGCCATGTTGGAAAGCCATGCAGGGTAGAACCAATAGCCAAAGTGGCTGCTCTGGTCCTAGTCATGCCTACGTAATAGTTTACAACAGTGATCAAAAAAGGATTACAGATACACAATGAAGACAGATTCAGACAGGTATAACCTCTGAATGTATCACAGTGTGATTAAAAAGGGTACATAGGCTTGAAAATAACAAAATAAGTATAGGCAGTTATAGAAGGAAATAGTTTTAAAAAAATCTTTAAAGAGAGAATAAAAGTAATATAAAAGAGTACAGACAGTCATAGATTAAACAAGTAAATATATAAAATAAATCTTGAAAATTAATAGAGTAAAAAAATAAGCCACATAAAGATAGAATATACACAGAGAATCTGGATTATCTATATTATTGTGTTTTCTTTGGATTTTTTTTAACTATTGATGAGTTCGGGGGTTGCTAAGCTAAACCAACAAATATATTTTAAAGGTATCTTGACTTCAAAATTTGAGTCTAAGATGGGTTAATTTTGAAAAGAAGTTCTGCTTTTGTTTTCCTATGGATTCCTTCCAGGCTAATGTGATTTGTTGGACCAAGACCCCTGAAGGTCTCCATGAACCCTAAAAATACTTTGCCCAGCAGACAGCAGGGAACACTTTGAAGAAAACTTTGCCCAAATTTTCAAAATGATTGTTTCTAAATGTTTGTTTTCATTTAAAGGGGGTTGATTATAAGTGGTTAATGGTCACTGTAAATCTCTTTCAAAAACAAGGGAGCGGATATGATATAGAAATTAATATTTTATACTAGTATGGACTTTGGTTTATTCATACAGATTTAAGGTCCACTTTGTTATATGTATATATCTACTCTTGTTTAAGGCATTATATTTATACCACTCATTTAAAAATGATTGTAATTATAATTAAAATTAAAAATTATGGATTAATAGATAGTCATTTATAGTAGTCAAACTTGTAGTCATGTTAGTCAGGCTTTCTATACTACAGAGATATATTTCAGTTAGATAATCTTCAACACTTCAAAGACCTACAAAATATGGCATTTAAAATGTTTTAAGAACTTAGACTCTTCTCAACAATGAGACATATCTGCTTCTGGCAGCACATACTACTTCAGAAAGGTTAAGGGCCATTGAAGAAATTGGTTATGGAATTTGCCTACAATGTGACAAGGCTAGCCATTTGGGTAAGAAGCTGTTCTTGTTTAGACTGCTTGATGGTATGCTTATGAACTGGACATGAAGGAACCACAGAAAGTGACTGCTGAACTTTCCAAAAGATGGGATGGTCCTTCAGGGTTTCTATTTCACAGAAGAAACTGCCAGATATTCTGTAGGACATAGAAGAAAGCAACTGATGTCTTTTCCATTACAAAGCAGAGGAACAGATCTTCAAATTTCCTGCTTCACTGAAAAGTCTGATAGATATTATGGGCCTATAGGCTGAAGATGGATGCCCCAACATTACAAAAGAACTTTGAGTGATTGTCCAGGCAGCGAGATGTCCCTGTCATTTCCAGTACTTTGGTTGTTGCTTATAATACACTTCCTTTTTACTTAGGTAATATAATATCCTTCTGGGGTCATTGATGGAGTTGAAGGCAAATAGTTATAGATTTGCTTAATTATGATAAAAGATAAATTAGATATGAAACTTTAGGCTCACAAAGAAATGTTGTAATTGTAATTCTTGCTTGATACCTGTTTTGTTATATGTAATTTTACTATGTTAAGATTAAAACCTTCCTTTTTATTTAGACAAAAAAGGGGGAATGATGTGGGATTCCCCTCTGTATGCTGTGAATGTATTTTATTACCATTGGTTAATAAACCTGATTTTTCCTATGGCAGGGCAGAAGATAGCAATGCAGGAAATACAAGCAGAGGTAGAGGAGCAAAGAAGGCAGAGTCAGGCAGATGTCATGTAGCTGCCAAAGGAGCAAGATGCCAGAACCTTACCTGTCAGCTACCCTCATGGTGATACATAGTTTAATAGAAATGGGTTAATTTAACGTGTAAAAGATGGCTAGGAATATGCCTGAACAATTGGTCAAACAGTGTTGTAATTAATTTAGTTCCTATGTGATGATTTGAGTCTGGATGGCCAGGAAATGAAAGTACAGTCTGTTTATACATGAATGCTTAAACATTAGGTGAACGAAGAAAACAGGCATACCAAATTAAATTGCGGATTCCCACAAGCCTCGCTCAACCCTATACAAAGAACTACAGGCAGGAAAAATTGCAGAGAGTGAGAAATAGTGTTTCCTCAGGAAGAGCACAGCAACTCTACTGATGTATTTCTTTTAAATTCTAATGAAGTTGTCCTCAAACCACAAAAATAGATATTTGTCTATTTTTCTTTATACCTTGTTTATTTGCCATAATTTGTTTATTAGCCTTTCAAGTGTTTATAGAAACCCATTTCTTTGAGGTTCTTTGGTTTGTTTGTATTTAGTTTTTAGAGTTGCTTGTGGATTCTGTGTATTAATTCTCTGTCAGATATACAGATAGCTAAGATGTGTGTTCATTGTCTTTTAAACAAAAGCTGTGACAATGAATGACCTGTTCTCATGCACATTTTCTAATGCTGTCCTGGATTCTAGCTGAAGTTTGACAACAGCGCAAAACTTTGATCTCATGGAAACCTTTTGTTTGAGTTGATCTTGAATTGTTGCCATTGCAATGAACTGCCACAAATGTAGGTGTTCACAGAATGAAATTAGCATGTGTGGAATTACACATGTTCTGGATTACAGTCCATTTCTATGCAGATGGTTCCCTAATATAATGCTGATATATGATTTGTTATACACAGGAAAGCTTCCGATTTTCAAAAAACAATGTTGTAGCACCAACTGACAGTCAATATCAAGAAAAAGCTGCAATAACTTTAAAGCACAGCTTGATCACACATAGTTCTAATTCCATGTTAATAGATGTACTTTTCAGAAATGAACTAATGCTAATTGCATGTCTGTTCTACATTCTATTCCTGTTTGGATTTGCTACATAAAGTCTTGTGTTTTCTAAACATCTGGATCTCATTCAATAAATTCAGCCTCTTGTTGGTACTGGAAAGAAGACAGTAGCCTAGTTCTTCCAATTGCAGAAAAGAAAGATGCTTGAAGTAAAACTGTAGTGTTGTAGGTATTCAGTCTGACATTTATTGTATTTCTTCAAGGTCTGACCCTTAAGTTGTAGAGGTGCAGAGACTGAGCAGAGTATGCTGTTTATATATTTTTTCCACAGGGGAAGCGTCAGTTTTCTATATTGCATGTGCAAGTATGTGTAAATTAGAGTAGTGTTAAAAAAAACTTCCACTGATATTAAAATGGGATGAAGTCCTGCCAAAATTGTTTGTGAATTACAGTGTTTCTTACATGCCTAACATGCTTGTCCTTCCTCACTGTAAATAGCATCATTGGAAAAAATATATACTGGCTAGACTATGAATAGAGGTTGTAAAAAAAAATTTCTCTTGTCATAGTCAGCACCTGTCAGTGCCTTCAAAAAGACAGACCAATAATAAGGACTCAAAATATATATGTTTTTGTGAAGATGTACAAGTGTTCATTTCTTTGGGATCATGGCCAAGAATGCAATTGCTAAGTCAGACACCAAGTGTGTGTGTTTCCATCTGAAGTGCTAGGCTGTTTTCCAAAGTAGCTATAACATTTTATGTTTCTATCAGCAACGTCTGGGAGCTTTGTTTTTCTCATGCTTGGCAACAGATAATATGCACTATGTAAAAAGTTTCCACAACATTGAAGGATTGAAGAAATTCTTTATTCTGAAGTAAGCTACCCCTCATATCCCAAATTGACTATGCTCTAGTAAGCTCAGTCAATGGAGTTTAAAGGACAAGGAAAAAAATAAGCCTGGATTTGTAACAATTTCCTGATGGTTAGTTATAGATGATTTCAGCACGGATGGCTTCAAACTATGAAAACAACATAAGGAAGAAAACACAGGTGGTCCTTTCAAGGTGGCATATACCAGTTCCAGCACACAATATGCACTGACAAGCATGTATATACACATACATGTTCATGAGTATGTACACAGAATAGCGCACATATACAATGACCCTTTATGAATACAGGTAGATGATGAAATAAAAGCGTATCCTGAATTTATGAGAATAACATCATAATCAAAATGTGGAATATATAAAATAGTAAGTGTAGAATGATGGATATGTTTTGGAAATAAACATTTATGTCATTGTAAAAGATTGAAAGAGATTTAACATTGCTTTCAGTTAATAGTATTTATTTCTAGGTAGTTGGATAATGAGTGAATTTAATTTTTCTGTTTTATTTAATTATCCCAATTTACCTCAGTGAAGTGTTCTTTTAAAAGAATAATACACACTTCCCACTATAAAGATTATAGCTGAGATAGCAAACTGTACAAACAATGTGAAACAAAGCAGAACATGGTAAGTGGTAAGAGAGCAAAAATTTAGTTCAGAAACACTTCTGTTAATAAACTAAAATCTCATGGGGCCAATCAAAGATGGAAATTCCTCACTGTCTCAGAAAAATTATCAAGGAGGTTTCTTGCGTACCCATGTTGATACTTATGAAAGGCGGGGAGGGGGGGTTCCCAGAGGATCATCATTAGGAGGAATTTCAGATTAGTGAAGGGACCTGAGTCTGGATTCTCTTTCTATTTGGTGAAAGCTAAACTCTCAGTGCCTTGATTTCTTCAGGTTAATTTCTTCCATCATTAAAAAGTGTAAGCAAATTTTATGAAAAGGAGCAAAGTTTGCAAAATTCTCTCTCTGCTCTGTATTTTCTTCTTGAACAGTTTAGTATATCTCCAAAAAGTCTGACATGAGCTTTTGTAGGATAGTGGCATTAGAAATTCTATGGCTGGAACATTTCAGTTTAATGAGTTAGATGGGAGTTTTGGAAATAGCAGTTTTTGTTATAAATTATGGAGAAATTACATATTATCAAAAAGCTATATATCACATTTTAAAAACCAATAGCAGAATGCACATTTCTTCCTTTTATGAAAACCATTAATTTTTCTGTTCATTAAACAGATTATTTAGAGCATAGCTGCTCGATGAGAATTAGCATTAATTGAGGGCAAATTAACCAGAAAATATAAATAATAAACAATATTCATTAGTATATTTTGTGATGTGTGTTTTATCACAGTATATTTTCTATTTAAAGCCTTTGCTTTTCATTTTTCTTTTGGTCTATAGTTATTAGTAAAATATTTTCATTTCTAATTGAGTTCATGAAAACAGCTCTTTCTGCTATTCACTAGTAAATCTATCTCAGGGATGAGGATGGAATTGTCAAAACTATATCTTCATTCCAGAATGACTGACAGAGATAATTATTTATTATGTATGAATGAATGTAACAAAATACTGCTAAGCAGGCAGGACATTAAATGCAGAAACAAGGAAAGGATTTCTTCATCCCATGCTTTGTGCCTGTTCTATGTATTGAAATTTTGTTGATGAGCTTTAAGTTCTTAGAGGAAGTGTTTGGAGTAGACACAGACAACGAAGTCCATAGTGCACAGACAGCTAGGGACATGTGACATTTGTTGTCTTGACTCCATTCTAAATCCCCATCCTATTTTGTTGTAGAGAAAGCAAATGTACTTATTCACATTACAATAATGCACAGGAGCAGATAACTTTGATGTAGTAACATTAACTGTTAAAACCTCAAGATCTGGTTGTCATTTGTGTGCCCAGATTATTTTGGGCTGCTCTTATGCTAACATGAGTCTGTCCCCATGTTAATGTCAGGGCACTGTTACCAATACCCCTCTGCCCATTTGTTCAGTACAATCAGCTCCTGCTTCATTGTTGTATTCAGGATCAGAAATCATTTTCAATTCAAAATAGATAAAGAAGCTGGGTAAACTAAATATAAATATATAGTTAGTTGACCTTACCCAGGGGCTAAGAAAGGAAGGAATAATTAAAGGGACAGTTTAGTATTATAACATTCTCTTTTTTTTCATTCACTGTAAATAGCATTATTGATATATTTATTTTATATGCATATCCTTAAACAACTGTACTTTTAATTGTTTCAGCTTGCCTTTATTCATCTTTGTGTGTTGGTTTTATTAGAGATGTAAAAGTAATATTTATTTGAAGTAACTTAACTTAAAGTTATTTCTCTGAGCCTTTTTAAATTTTATCTCATTTAAACACCAAACATATATTTAATATTCTATTCAAGCTCTCTATTCATAGGCTAAAGAATCATGGAGATATTATTTTCTCCTCATTTATAAAGGATTTAGCAGTTCAAGCTTATGTAGTTCTCTATTTTGGAGATTACTGTTATTTTTCAAGGTTAATGTTCATAAAATTCAGTTTCTGACCTCTTTTACTCCATTCTTAAACCTTGGTTTTCATAAACTTTGACATTTTGGCAGCAGCAACTCCATTTTCTTAGTTGGTCAAGCAAAATGTGGCATCATTCCTGCTTGTGCATGTGCAAATGTGACCGTTTGTGTGTGTGCGTATGTGTGCATGTATGTATATGTGTGGTCTCGTGAAGGTGTTTGTGTGTGTGTGTGTGCATGTATGTATATGTGTGGTCTCATGTGCAGGTGTTTGTGTGTGTGTGTACAGAGGCCAGAAGCTGATGTCAGTCACATTCTTTGATTGCCCTTTACATGGTGCTTATTGGTGCAGCTTGGTTGGCTGGCCAATAAGTTCCAGAGATTCTCTTATCTCTTCTCCTCACATGTCCCCTGCACGCCTGCGCCCCTGGAAGTTACAGATATGTACCACCACATTCAGCTTTTACATGGCTGCAGGAAATCTGAACTCAAGTTCTCATGCTTATATGGAAGCACTTTAGCCACTGAGCCAAGTGCCCAGGCCCAGATGTAGCAAAGTTCTTTATCACATGCTATCTGATAACGTACTTTCAACTATAATGAAGACTCCAGCACTGAATCAATAGATCACACACAGAGCCAAACTTCTCACTACCCTTTCTCATACCAATAGACAAAACAATGATCAGAAAAGGAATATTTGCAATAGTGTTCTGATTTCCTATTTTCAATTTGGTCATGTGTTGGTGGTAAGAATTTGAAGTTGTTGAGTATAGTTGATAAAGTTCAGTAGTCATGTGTGTTTAATATTCAGAGAGGAAAATGGCATAGCTTACCTTATGTATTTGAGAGAGTTGTTTCACTTTACCAAATTAGATATCTTAGTGGTCTGATACATTGGTCCAAAAAACCAAACCAATCTAAAACAAAACAAAAAACAGACTAATATTAAAGAGGTATATTTTAATCAATGAAAGGTAGGATAATTTAAAATAGCTCCATCAAAAAGAAGAGCTATTTAGTTATCAATATTGGTTACCTGACATCTAGGAGTCCTCAAGTCTAAACTCGATGTGGCTGTTTCCCAGGAAGTAGTAAACCAGTGCGACCATTATACAAACGTTATTAGGCTGCTCCCACAGAACCTAAATTACAGTGTTTGAAAGTTAATTGCACATTAGAAAGTGGTAAAGAGCTGCCTGCATTTTCAGACCCTGAAATCTTAATAAAATTTAAAGAAACACATAAAAGATTTTAGGATTAGTTCACCCTTATAACTTTATTGGTAAAGAAACTACTGATATTTCAAAGGCATTGCAGTTATCATTAATCTTCTTTAGAGAAACATCCCAGCTATCACTGAGCTCTGAAGACATTGTAGACGTTTATTCTGCCTCCTCTTTTGTTGCTGTGAACTGTCTTTTTCAGGAATGAGAGCAATCCAAGAGCTGGTGGAGTGGAACAGGTACACAGTAATGTCAAGTCAACGTTTATTTATGACCTGCCAGTTAGGATGAACAAAATCTATCTGGATGTTTTTAAAAGCTGCCCTTGTGGAGCACTCCGTAGTGAGATGGCATATCTCACTTGTCATACTGGAAATGGAGACAGTACTATTCATATCCACATGTCCACCTTCCTGTGTCTTACATTAATCATTTTATTTTTACATGCCTGTCATGACATTCTCACTTCCAGATGGATATTTCATTCATTCTGATAAACTTTATTTGTTTAAATATTAAAAGCTTTGCTTATGATTGTACTTTTAAAGGCATAAGTACCTGTTCACCTATGTGGAATTTAAGGAAATGGTCGTTAACCCCAAAGCTGTGAATGTGTTCAAATCATACACCAAAATTGACATTGTGAAGTGAAGTTTTTGGGGTAATTATCATTTATAATTTTGTTGCCTAATGCTAAAGACTTTATAATTTGCTTAAAATATTGATTCAGTGTTTTATAAATGGCAGACCCTGAGGTGTAATAATTTTGAAAACTCTATTTCTATTCTCCATAAAAAAATAATCTAACGTAAGTGTTATAGGATATTTGATCACAGTGCGAATCATTGAGGTTGTGCTACTTACTGGAAAAACCTGTTTCTAGTTGGGGTGTGGCTCAGCCCTCACACACACCTTTAATACAAAAGCTTTCTGCTTGAATATTGTAAAAAGGATTAAATAAAATAAAGTCAACCATAGGTCAAGATGTGGAGCAAGCAGCCAGTTGACAGGAAGTGATTCTGAATTATTAAGAAAAAAACATAAAGAGCAAGAGGGACTCAGGAGGACAGATAAAGAGATGCACTGTTGTAGGGAGTGGGGCCCTTGTTCTTTCCTGGTCGCCTGACAGCTTACACCTGAAATAATCACACAGAAAACTGCATGCATTTAAACACTGCCTGGCCCATTATCTCTAGCCTCTTATTGGCTAACTCTCACATCTTGATTTAACCCATTTCTAATAATCTGTATGTCACCACGAGGTCCTGGCTTACTGGGAAAGATTCAGCATGTCTGACCTGATATCTCCATGGCAGCTCTCTCTGCTTTCTTCCTCCCAGAATTCAGTTCTGTCTCCCTGCCTACCTAAGTTCTGCCTTATCACCAGGCCCAAAGCAGTTTCTTTATTAACCAATGAAAACAACACAAATAGAGAAGGAACTCCTACACCATTTCCCCTTTTCTATTTAAACAAAAAGGAAGGCTTTAACTTTAACATAGTAAAATTACATATAACAAGACAGTTATCAAGCAAGAATTACAGTTACAATATTTATATCTATTTTATCTTTTATCATAACAAAGGAAACTATAACTATAACTATCTATTCTTCAACTCCATCAAAGATTCCAGAAGATAGTTTTGCTTAAATGGGGATTACAAATTACTCCTGAAAAGATTCAAAGAGGAGAATCTGTTAATTACCTAGGTTACAGAATAGGTTTACAGAAAATTAGAACACAAAAGGCACAAGTTAGGAGAGACCGATTATGGACTCTTAATGTCTTTCAAAGATTTTTAGGAGACATTTCCAGTTTATGACCAGCTGTTGGGATAACACCTGATCTAATAATTCATTTTAAAAAAGACCTTAGATGGTGATAAAGATTTGAATAGTTCCAGAGAATTAACAGCTGAAGCAGAAAAGGAACTGACAATGGTTGAGGAAAAATTACAGGAGGCACATGTGGATAGGGTGAATCCAAACCTTAGTTGTATTCTAGTCATATTACCTTCCAGAATTTCACCTACAGGAATTTTAATGCAGAGGGAAGATATTATTTTAGAATGGATCTTTTTACCACACAAACCAAGTAAAAAATTAAAAACTTATTTGGAAAAGTTCTCTGAAATAATTATAAAAGGTAAACTGAGACTTCTTCAACTAGCAGGTATAGACCCAGCAGAAATTATAGTGCCTTTCACTACTGATAAAATAAAAAAGTTATGGGAAGACAATGGACCATAGCAAAGAGCTTGTGCTAACTTTTTGGGAGAAATTAATAGCAACTATCCCAAAAGTGATATATTTAACCTTATAAAAAGAACTTCTTGAATTCTTCCTCAAATTGTAAGTGATTCTCGAATAACTGGAGCCCATACATTTTATACTGGTGCTAATAAATCAGGGAAGGCAGGTTACCAATCAGATGAACTGAGTAAGGTGGAACAAAGCCCTTATAATTCTGTCCAAAAGACAGAATTATATGCCATTCTTACAGTGCTAAGGGATTTTAAAGAACCTCTTAATATAGTTACTGATTCACAATATGCAGAAAGAGTTATCTTGCATATTGAAACCACTGAATTTATACTAAATGATACAGAATTGACTTCATTGTTTATCCAGGTCAAGACATAATCAGGAATAGGCTTTGTCCGATGTAAATTACACACATCCGATTCCATATGGGTCTGCCAGGTCCTCTAGCACAAGGTAATGCAGAAATTGATCAATTATTGATTGGAAGCATGTTGGAGGCCTCAGAATTTCATTAAAAAATCACGTCAATAGCAAAGGTTTAAAGAAAAAGTTTTTTATTACATGGCAACAAGCTAAGGAGATTATAAAGAGATGCCCTACTTGCTCTTTATATAACCAAAAACCACTACCTGCAGGGACTAACCTGAAGGGTACTCAAAGGAATGAGATCTGCCAGATGGATGTGTTCCACTTTGCAGAATTTGGAAAATTAAAGTATGTACATCACACCATTGACACTTATTCAGGCTTTCAATGGGCAACTGCTTTAAGCTCAGAAAAAGCTGATTCAGTAATCACACATTTATTAGAAGTTATGGCTATCATGGGTATACCTACACAAATAAAAACAGATAATGGTCCAGCTTATACCTCTAGGAAAATGAAATGGTTTTTTGCTTATTATAATATTAAGCATGTTACAGGTATACCACACAATCCTACAGGTCAAGCAGTTATTAAAGATCAAATCAAACTATAAAGGATATGTTAAACAAATAGAAAAGGGTGGAAAATGCCCCCCAAAATAGATTACATAATGCCTTATTAACCTTGAATTTTCTTAATGTTAATGAGAAAGCAAAAGATTGGCGCTCCAACATGACAAACTGATTCCACATAAAACCTGAGAGGGCTTTAAAAGAAATTCTAGACACAAATATAGAGTTTAACACAGCTCTTTGCTGTTTGCTGGCGGGGTGCCACAGGGAGGTTTTCCTGACTCACCAATAGTAGCAGAAAAAAAAGCTGCGCCATTTTAATACAAGGCTTCCTGGGCCCTGCCGCCATTGCAAACTCCAGCTATGGAGCATTTGTGGCCCGGATGTTTGGGTGCCCACTCAGGATCGCTAAGTAATTACTCTGAGACCATACCAATGGCTCAGCGCTCCCCACCTGGGCAGGCAGCAGGATCAGGTCTGGTAGGCATGCACAAGCAGGAGAGCATGGCAGATTCTGGCAGCCATACACAGAGATATTTCCAGGCTGCACAGTGCTGTGTGGCAGATTTGGCTGTAACTCAGATTAAAAAGAGTTTATGTGCTGCGCGCTCATTCTCAGAGATAAACTGCTGAGTGCAGCTCCTACCTGGCAGCTCCATGGTAGCTCTCCCTGACTCTGCTTTCTTTCTCACAGAATTCAATTCTGTCTCCCTGCCTACCTAAGTTCTGCCCTATCACCAGCCCAAAGCAGTTTCTTTATTAACCAATGAAAGCCACACAAATACAGAAGGACCTCCCACACCAATGCACAGAGAGCAGAGAGGAGGGACATTTGAGTTTGAGGGGTTTTTTGAGATGGTGTAGGAAGAGAGAATGAGGCTGAAATGTCTGCTGGGGTTGGGGGGGGAGTGAGATCAGATGGGTGATTTCTTTGCCTGTCTGAGATAGCAGGCTTTTGTCCCAGCATCTGACTATAGAGTCTTCACTGATGAAATCCAATGATTGAGATTTTGTTAAAATGACACATAAGTAACGGACAAAGTGCGAGACACAATTAAGACAATGCTTTAAGGACTCATTCCCCTTCATTGTAGAGTAACTTGGTATTGTCTGGTAGAGAAGCAAGCAGATACCAGTGTTCAGGATGCTGCACCGATCAGGAGAGATATGATATCAGCAGGGAGGTGAAAGTCAGGGACTAATAAAGCAATAAAAAACTTCATGATGATACTCAAAATTTCAGTCTGGAAAAATGCACAGTTTATTGGGAAGACAGTTTTTATATAGCCCATTTTCTTTACATTTTCATAGAAGGAGCTATAGTTTGAGTAAGAAGTAACTGAGCTCAAGACATCCAGACAGCCTTTTTTGTTTGGTGGGGGAAGCTAGGGGTGCTATTTAAAGTGGACATTTACTTTTTGTAATCTGGATTTTTCCTTAGAAGCACTAATCCTTTGTGTGCCATCATAGTCAAATATTAGATGAGGAAGAAGGTTACCTCTAATGGAGTTCTAATGGAACTTCCAGTTACTATTATCGTGTATCAGTTTCAGTGCTATGTTCTTTCTAACTTAAGTCAAACCAAGTACTTTTCACGCTCTTTCTTTACTGAGGTGCATAATACCCTTTCCATATGTAAAATACCATACTGCTTCTCTTAACTCAGTCAAGGGAGCAGCAGGCAACTTGATTTCTCTGTACAGTTCCAAACATGAATAATTTACATACTGAAAATGCTAATATATAAAAAAATTTACTGTAATTTATGCTATATATTGTTTTCTAAAAATGATATTTATTACAAGTAGTTGACCTGAACATATGACATTTGATAGTAAATTATGATGGCCTGTTTGTTTTGCAAATTAATAATGTACAGATCTTTCCATCATTATTTGCAATGATCTTTTCAGATTTTTGGCAGGCTAAGGGACCTTGGAAAATATGAATTCATTCATTTTGTTATGTTCATGTTTATATATACTTAACACACTGGCTGCTTTACTTTTATGTAAGTTGGATGTATGTTTTCTGTTGGAGCTTATCCATATCATTTCCTATAAGTCCAAATTTCACAGTTTTATTGTTTAACAATCAGAGGTTTGCATCCAACTTCATTTTGGGTATTATTCTTGTGGCAATGAAATTCTGTCTTTATCTTATAGAGTTTGAATAATATTTAATCCCTTGCATATTTGACACCTCATCGGATCAAACATATAATTACTTTATTTCCTGTTCAGCAAATTTTTTTACTTCTTGTGAGGAAAAGACTGAGTATCATGGGAAAATAATTTTTATCTACTCATTTTCTTTTCAAGAAAGAGTTCAACTCATAAGATTTAAATTATATAGAGATAATGAAGGCATCTAGGGACATGGTTTTCAGTAGCAATAATCAAAACATGAAGTACCTATTTTAAATGGTCCAAGATTACTGAATGTGGGAGGACAGACTTTTGGGGGATTGAAAGAGGAAGGATATATATTAATCTGGTAAAGAATTTATAATACCCTAGTAACTGAATCATTAATATTAGCAGAAGTCTTTCTTGTTTCTGATCTAGGGAGCTAGTTACTCCCCATATGTAAATATTCAAGGCTACCTGTACTGATCTCATATAAAACAATGAAAGAACATGTTGGAAGTTAGAGTTTACATGTGGTAACTTTTGTTGAGTCCATACTCACCATGCTCTAAACAACAAATATTATCTTAGTGTTTGTAAAGCAACTTGATAGGTGACTATACTATAAGAATTCAGGGAGAAAACTTAATTTTTAATGATCTTTACAGCTTACCTCAAACCCATAACAAGCTCATTTTTGTAGTAAGGTTCATTTCATCTCTAAGATACAAAATTAACAATAGTAACTCACAGGTATCAACTAAGAAGTACTGCTGACCTCAGAAAGATAACAATGAGCTTAGAATGTGGTATTCAGTTAGAGTTTCTACTTAACCACACACTAGCGGTACAATGGTGTATTATGTATAATTGAACATCAATGTTTTGAATAGGAAATGTCCCTAGTGGGCTGTGTTGACTGTGTGAAGCTGTAGAATTG
Source organism: Ondatra zibethicus (assembly GCA_004026605.1). Taxonomy (NCBI): domain Eukaryota; kingdom Metazoa; phylum Chordata; class Mammalia; order Rodentia; family Cricetidae; genus Ondatra; species Ondatra zibethicus. The sequence goes on along the minus strand of PVIU01027868.1, from coordinate 5,215 downwards.
AGGCCAGCTTAGAAGAAGCAGGTCATTTGAGAAAGTATTTTAAAACTCTGCCTAGTCCTTGGCCCTTCCTCTTTCTGTTTCTTGGTTGCCATGGGGTTAATTGTGATCCATATCATGCCCTTCTCAGCACAAGTGGCTGAAACCTTTTAAACAGTGAAACAAACCAAATGATTAGACCCTTTTAAGTTGTGTTCAGTCAAGTGTTTTAATAACACCTATAGAAAACTTACAAAGAACTTGAAACAATATAAAAACATTTCTGTTCACTAATAAAAAAGAGTAATTGTCCCCTTTGAAACAATGGAGGTTGGTTTAACATCATCTGTATGAAAACCATAAAATTTCAGATCACTGTTGCATTTCTTTTATCACCCCTTCTGAACAGTGCCTCACCCATATGAGAAACTGTCAATTTTTCCTATGCCTACTGTGCTTTCTGGATGTAATTCTAAAAAATTATCAGGATTTTCATAGTCTTCTTACAACTGGGGATTTATTGCTCACATCTGTAAGGTAGAAACTATCATAGAAGTGACCTGACATCTTCTATATCCTATCAAAACCCTCATATTCATATTCAATATTCATAAATTTTGTTTCAAGATAGGCAGTTACCATTGCAACCACCCTTCCTCCATTCTTAGCATACTAACTCTTTCAGACTGAGCCACATAATGGAATTCTGGAATCAGACAGGGAAGGCCATTCCTTGTCAATTAGTTAAGCTGCTTGCCAATAGTTGACTTTGATATTGGTGTCTCAGACTGTGACACTGAACGGATGAGATTCTCGTCAAATGAAATAGAAATGCACTCTAAACTATCGTACAGGTTTTTATTCTGTTCCTTACTTTCCATTATTGTCCCACTTTTTCCTCTTGTCCACTGTGACTTTAAAGCTCATCAGCATGTCTATAAACAGAAATAACTTATGAAATTGAAATTAGTTATGAGAATAAAACTAGTTAATAACTTCTTAAAAGAAGGACATTGGCTACAAGCTCAAGGACACTGAAGTAATCAAACTGAATGTCAGTGATGTTTATCATGGTGCTAATAAACATTTTGCAATGACAGAAATGGTAAGTATTATTCATGGTTACAAGAACAATCACAGCATTGATTTTCTTTTTTCATTATAAGCATTAGTCACTGAAAATCTGTTACTGAAGTAACTTCAGTGTGTAATAGGCCAGCTTTTCAAAGGTCTCACAACATAAACAATGTAAAAACGCAGCTACTCTGGCTAAGGAAGAGGTTGGGGCTACTGGGCAATCTCCATCATCCACTCAAGAGACCTTTGGGGGAATCCAGAATGCATGGCATTTTGGAAGACCCTGTTCTGTAATATTTTTTGTGAAATATTCAAAACTTGAAAACTCAATTCTGTATTTTCTTTCAGTATTAAAGATAAGCAAAAGAACTATATAAAACAACTTGATTTTTATATTCTTATCCAAAGTTTTAGTCCACAAATAGATTGACTGACATCTGGGCAGTTTTAGTATACACCTTTAATCTCATCACTCAGGGGCAGAGGCAGGCAGATTTTTTAATTCAAGGCCAAGTTTGTCTACAAAGAAAGTTACAAGACAACTAGGAATACACAGAGAAAGCCTGTCTCAGAAAAAATATGTATTGACCGAGATAATCTTTAAACTACTGTTCTTCGGAAAGCAAAGAATCATTATGAAATGTTATACTTGCTGACTGTGTAATGCACCATGACCTAAATAGAACATTTGACTTCCTAGAAGATTCAGACCCAAAGATAAGTTGTGCATTGAAGGAATTTAATTATTCTAGTAGATTTTAGCAAACTAATCATAGTAATCTAGAAAGATATCCTGTTAATAATTAAATTGGAATTTCTCAGTTATTGCTACCCTCTCTCAATACTGACATATACTTTTTATTGAAAAATAAAAAAAATCCTAAAATCTTTGCAACTATGGACTTGCCTATCTCTCTGAAGGTTATCTTTCCTTTGAGAGACTTGTCAGGGCTGACTCCACTTGAGCAAACATCCTACTTCCTGAGCTGTTCAAAAGGGAGAGGTAGCTGATTCAAATAATCAGGAGAAAGAATAAGAAATTTTGGACTACCATACAAAAACAATTACCTTTCCTGATAATTTACAACTTTCCTGATTTTTTTAAGACTTTATGTTAAATTTATAACATAAAAGTTAAAGTATGTGTTTTTTTTATTGTCAAAGTAGAGATATCTTAAAAAGAAGCTGTTTTATGTGTTGTTTGGGATTTTTCTTGTTTTTATTTGTTTTATTAATTTGGGGAGGTGTTGTTTGTTTGATTGTTTGGTCAAATTCCAGTCAAGCAGATGCTTGTCATTAGAGAGACAGTTGGAACATCAGTATGTGAAATCCTTTTCCCTTTTTAATCTGTCTTTATTCATTTAGCAACAGCACATGAGAATCCAGCCAGTCACATTTTAAAATACAATTTAGCTATAGCATTTGCATTTTACTATTTTCTTAGCATATAATTATAGGTTTGCTGTCAGATCATTCAACAAAAAGATTTTTCTCATATGTCCATAGGTAATGGGATGAAGTGGCCCTCCATTTGGCAAGTACTGGAGTAGAACAGGATGATTAATTTCTCTACAGCTGGTCCACCTTTTTTAGTAAGGTGTAACTGTTCAGTTTGCATTCTAATTCCTTTGTGCAATGAACAATTTGCATGCATTAAATGATCCTTGTCATTTCCTATAATTAGAGTGTAACTACATAAGTATAGGAAATTATTGAAGTATCCCACACATGAGCTAATTAATGCCTTATTGTTAAGACCTGCCCAAATAATAAAGAATGGACAGATGAGAGAGTTGCATGCTGCAGACTGGATTCTCTTCTTTTTATTCTGCATTATAAGGTCATGTATGAATGTTTGTTAGAATACACAGTCATACTGCATGTAAATGTGAGCCAAATTGATTACCTCCAAGTACACAGAAAAGGTAGGGAGGAATAGCAATTTTGCAGTATTATTCAAAGAAGAAAATAGCCTCTAGTATTCATAAAACATTAGCCACAAATTAAAAGTTGTCCTTGTTCTATTAAAATTGCCAGAAATTTTAGAAAGAAAAATTCATATTTTGTGAATGATATATGATTGCAATTATATTAATGTTGATATTAAATAAAATAAATCATATCTGGTCATATGATAACATTTGATACCTCTGTCTCTCTCAGTGTATATGTGTCCCTCTCTTTATATCTCCCTTCTCCTTCCCTCCTTCCCTCTCTCCAACCTTCTCTACCTCCCTTCCTCTCCTACAAAAGTTTTGGAATAGAAATGAAACAAACAGTGGACAATGGCTATGACATTGGTTGATAAGTGGAGTGCAGTCTCTAGCTAACTACAAAGAGCTGCAACTTGTATGTTAGTAGAAGAACTAGGGAGACTAATTTAGAGTGTACTTTTCAGGGAACTGTTGCATTGTTTTTGCCTAATCTATTGCTATGTAAAGACATAGAAGGATTAATCAAGGAGCAAATGTTTTCATTTTTGTGTTATTTTGTACAGCCAATAAGCATACTATTCTCAGTTCCTATGTTGTGTGTATGTGAGTGTACTTTTATATTTGTGTTTACTGATCTTTTGGTATCATGAGGGATTTGCTCCAAGATCAGTACTGATAAAAATATTAATGATGTTCTCCTGAGTGAGCTAACCCAGACCCAGAAAGACAAACACAGTATGTACTCACTAGTAAGCGAATATTAAATATAAAGCAAAGGATAACCAGCCTATAGTCCATGACACCATAGAAGCTAGATGACAAGGAGAACCTTAAGCGAGAAATACGTGGAAGGAGAAATAGATAAGATGTCCTGAGAAAATTGGGAGCATGGGGATGGTAGGAGAAGGGAGGACAGAAGGTGAGGGGAGAATGAGGTGAGGGAAGAAGGGGAAAAGGAAGAGAACATGAGGGAACAGGATGGTCAAGATGAGGGAAGGACAGAAAGGGCAATCAAGGAAAGAGATATCTTGATTGAGGAAGTAAAACGAAACCTGGCACTGGGGATATTCCCAGGAGTCAACAAGTATGACCCCAGCTAAGACTCTAAGCAATAGTGGAAAGGGTTCCTCAACTGGCCATGCCCTGTAGTCAGATTGATGACTACCTTCAACGTCATCATAGAACCTTCATCCAGAAACTGATGGAAGCAGATGCAGAGATTCACAGCTAAGCACTGGACCAAGCTCCCAGAGTCCAGTATAAGAGAGGCAGGAGAGAAAATATCAGTAAATGGGTCAGGATCATGATGGGAAAACCCACAGAAACAGCTGTCCTGAGCTAGTGGGAGCTCAGTGACTCTGGACTAACTGGCAGTGGGATTAGGATTTATCCCTAGTGCTTGAACTGGCTTTTTGGAGCCAATTCTTTTTGGAAGAATCCCTTACACAGCCTAGATATAGGGGGGATGGCCTTGGTCCTGCCTCAAAGTGATGTGACAGAATTTGTTGACTCCTAATTGGAAGACTTATCCTCTCTGAAAAGTGGATAGAGGGTGGGGTGGGGGAGAAGATGGAGGGAGCACGAGAAGGGAGGGATTGGAAACTGGGATTGGTATGGAAAATGAGAAAAGATTGTTCGAAAAAAATTAATGATGCTCAGCTACACTTTATAAAATTGTGTGACACTTGTATATAACCTATAAAAAGCCTACTGTATATTTAAATTATTTCTGAATTACTTAAATGTTTATCATAATGCATTGTTTTGGGAATGATGGCAAGATAAATAGTGTCTACATGTTCATTATTGCATTATAAATTGCATTATGAAAAAACTTTAAATTTTTAAACTATATTTGTTGGACTTAAAAAGAATCTCACAAATGCAGAAGGTCAATTGTGTATATGTAATATGTACATATTCAAGTGGTATATTTCTATATACTCATGTCTCAAGCAACTATTAAAATTATGTGCACAAATATATTACATTATAAAATAAAGATTATAAATTCAAGAACTGCTTAATTACAAAAAATAATTCAATGTGCAGACAAACTCTCTTTTTTTTTTTTTGGTGGTTACATTATTTTATTTTTTTTTTCCATTGCATTTATTTATTTTTTTTGATTTTTTTTCCATACATTGTTTTGTTTTATTTTTTCCATTCAAGAACATAATTAAAGATAAAAAAATTTTTTTTCCTTTCTTCCCCTTCTCCCCGTCCCC
>PVIU01027867.1:0-19774 GCA_004026605.1 Ondatra zibethicus | reverse complement strand
GACAACAAAAGAACACATAATCCAATAAAAAAAATGGAGCACAGACCTAAACAGAGAACTCTCAACAGAGGAATCTAAAATGGCTGAAAGACACTTAAGGAAATGTTCAACACCCTTAGTCATCAGAGAAATGCAAATCAAAACAACTCTGAGATTCCATCTTACACCTGTAAGAATGGCCAAGATCAAAAACACTGATGACAACTTATGCTGGAGAGGCTATGGAGAAAAGGGAACACTTCTGCATTGCTGGTGGGAATGCAAGCTGGTACAACCCCTTTGGATGTCAGTGTGGCGATTTCTGAGAAAATTAGGAAACAACCTTCCTCAAGACCCAGTAATACCATTTTTGGGTATATACCCAAAAGATGCTCAATCGTGCCACAAGGACATGTGCTCAACTATGTTCATAGCAGCTTTATTTGTCATAGCCAGAAACTGGAAACAACTAAATGGCCCTCGATCGAAGAATGGATAAAAAAAATGTGGTACATTTACACAATGGAGTACTACATAGCAGAAAAAAATAACGACAGCCTAAATTTTGCAGGAAAATGGATGGAACTAGAAAGCATTATTTTGAGTGAGGTAACCCAGACCCAGAAAGACAATTATCACATGTACTCACTCATAGGTGGTTTTTAAACATAAGGCAAAGAAAACCATCTTACAAACCACAATCCCAGAGAATTTAGACAACAATACGGACACTAAGAGAGACTTACATAGATATAATCTACGTGGGAAGTAGAAAGTAGAAAAAGACAAGATCTCCTGAATAATTTGGGAGCATGGGGACCTTGGGGGAGGGTTGAGGGAGGGAGGGGAGTGGCAGGGAGGGGAGCAGAGAGAAATAAAAAAAAATTAATTAATAAAAAAATTTAAAAAAAAGAACTGGGTACAGACAAGAAACTGAGCAATGCCCCCAAGGAGTGACTAAACATACAATGATAATTCTTTAAACTGAAACCACCACAAAACAAATAATTATAATGACTTTTTGCCAGGTGGTGTGGCTCACGCCTTTAATCCCAGCACTTGGGAGACAAAAGTGGGCAGATCTCTGAGATCAAGGCCAGCCTGGTCTACAGGGTGTGTTCCAGGACAGCCATAGTTACACAGATAAACCTTGTCTCAAAAAAAAATCAGAAAAAAAGTATTTTCATGTGTATAAAACATTCTCAAATTTTGATCAATACTGAGGAACAAAGTTTTAAATGTCAGAGATTGATCATTTAGCACAGTTTTGGCCACATTGAAAAAAACTGAAAGGTAACATTAAGAATGGTAAAGCAATAAGGGCTTTGTGTCACACACCTTTAATCCCCACACTTGGAGGCAGAGATTGAATCAGGAGAAGCTGTATGATTTTGAGGCCACCCAGTGCTATTACACAGAAATCCCCTGTCTCAAAAAAAAAAAAAAAGAACAACCAATAAAACAAAAAGAAAGGGGGTGGGGGTGGGAAAGTAATCCTATATGGTAGGCCACTTGGTTTCTCTGTTGGGTCAGTTTTGGAAAATTACTTCTGGAAAATGACTGGTTCATAAGATTCCTTGCCGGCCAGAAATAATACAGATCTTTATCCATTGTAGCTGTCTGAATGTTGATTTAACGCATTCTTGCCCTAACTATGACTTGTTCCTATCATCTTCCTAATGAAGGGTTTTCCTCTCTGTGCTGGTCCCTACTAGGCTTCTGCTGGGATTGTTTCTTTTTAATCTTTTGTAATTTCTTTCCCTAATTTTACTTTGGTATTAATTCACCAGGTTCCTCAAGTTGAATGACTAACCATTTCTTACATATTAGTGGTGACCTTGAACACACAAGGAGGCTAGAAGAACCTTGAACTCCTGATGCTCCAGTCTCCTCCTCCTAAGTCATTAAGTTTCACCAAAATTCAAATTCTTCTTTGTTTTTTTTCTTTTTTGATTTATTCAAAACAGGGTTTCTCTGTGCTGGAATTCTTTCTGTATAGCAGGTTGGCCTGGAACTCACGGAGCTCTGCCTGCCTCTGCCTCTGGAGTGCTGGGATTGAAGATTAAAGGCGAGCGCTACCCTGGTCAGCTAAGATTCCATTATTATTATTATTATTATTATTATTATTATTATTATTATTATTATTATTATTATTTTGGTTTGTCGAGATAGGGTTTTTCTGTAGCTTTGGAGCCTATCCTGGAACTAGCTCTTGTAGACCAGGCTGGCTATGAACTCATAGAGATCCACCTGCCTCTGCCTCCCAAGTGCTGGAATTAAAGGCATGTGCCACCGCCGCCCAAGATTCCATTATTCTAAAGTGTGCTTTTCCCATGTGGGGATCAAATGTCTGTTTCTTTTGACCTATGTTTTGATTTGGCTTTCAATTCTGACATTGACGTTGCCAGCCCGAACTTGTTTAGCTTTATTTTATTTCAGTATTCCCTTTGGAGTGACTCATTGAAAAAATGACTCAACTATTGTATATCATGTTAGGCTTTAGGCAGAAACATTTCTGAAGAGACAGTAGCATTTCAGCAAAGTCTGAAGCATCTCATGCTCTCAAGAAACCACTGACCAGGATGGCTGGTCATGCTGAGACTCACAGGCTCCCATACTCCAGAGGGATGAGAACTCACCACACTGTCCCCACTGATTAACAAACCTCCTAGTGACTGAGAACAGTCTGAGTTCATGTTAGAGAGCTTTAAGGGGATGAAACTTATCTAATACCCAATACCTTTAATCTAGGCACTTCCCTGATTAGCAGGTAATCTGCGAATCTGCTTGGCGTGTTAACTCATCTGGACAACAGTGATATTCCCAGGCTTCTGAGACCACTTGATGGGCAGGTACAAGGTTTGACTCAGCGTGCCTCTTCTGATGCTTTCCAAACTCAGTAGACAGGGCGATCAGGCTTGAGAGGTATTAGAAGTCTCTGCTTCTGAATTAAAGCAGCAGTTAGATTCCCTTGCTGAAATGGTCCTGCAGAATTAGAGAGGAATTAGACTTAACACTCATCAGAAAAGGGTCTATGGGCCGCTTTGGGAGACACCTGTGGTTTCTATGGTTTCTTGGTCCCTTGACTACTCTGCTATTGGTGCCAACTGGGCCTTTAATTCTCATTTGATTGGATTAACATTGGGGCCCTCATCCTAATCCATATGGCAAATTGTGCCTCAGTGTAGCACAATTAGTGGTGCTTAAGACCAACTGCAGCTCTTCAAGCACAGTGATCCTCAGACTTGAGCCTCTTGATTCACTAAGTCCAGTGGAGAACAAAACAGCATCCAGATCACACCAGTCAGGCTGTGAACTCAGCGAGTAGACATCACCACCCATCAAAATGAAAACAAAGACCTGATTCCTCACAGTCCATAAGTTCTGGGACGGTCTCTAAATAAACTAACTAATCTTGCATTTTGAATTCTGTAGTTGTGCTTGGCTAAAAGATTTTGTTAACTGAAGTATGTAAGCTCAGAACATGCTTTTTGTGCTTAAAAGCTCACCCCAAGAAAAGGCTCACGGCTCTCCTGGAATTTGAACATTCAATGTAGTAGCCAATTGTCCAATGAAAACTCTTTATTGCCTTAAACCCATGTCCCTGTGGTCTTCCCTGGTGGCTATCCCACAACAACTAAAACCCAACAGTGTAAGCACTTTGTTTGGAAACAATCAAACACAAGACTGCAGGAGGCAGAATATTGAAAATGGTTTTTAATGAAGCCCAATATCAAGAAGATAGCAGGGAGTACAAAGTAGTTTGAGGTAAAGGGGAAAGACAGAGAAAAGGAGAGTGTCTTGTTGAACTGAATATAAAGATGAGCAGCTTTGCATATGAAGAGGAATAGATTGGTAGCACAGGGAAATGAAGAGGTTTGCACATGCTGAGGTGAAATAAACTGCAGTGTGGTCTGAGGATGTCCACCGGTTTCACAGAGCTCGGGTTTGAACAGCATAAGCCAGATGTGGTGTTCTTTGCCTGCCATTTCAAGTTCTGATGAGGTAGAAGCAGGAGTTCAAAGTTGCGGCTCTGGCTCATGTAACAAATTTGAGCCCAGCTTGGGATACCTGACTGGGAGACTCTGTCAGAGTAGAAAAGAGAAGTCAACCATCCAAAGGTCTCTGTAGAATACCAGAAGCAAAAATCTCGGTTTATAGTTGTAAAGGGTAGTTAGTAGGTCATTTTGTATGACCAGAAGCTTGATAGTGGCCCCAAAACAATCTCCATGCAGGAGGGAAAGGACAGATTTTAGCTTCCCAGGCCAGGGAGTGGGACCTGTGCAACCACCTTTTTACACTGTGCCAACAGCACTAAGGACTCCAGGCTGCCGCACCTCTCCTGAGCTTGGAGACAGCTTGGGCTCCATACAGGAAGGCTCAGATCTCAAAAGACCTGATAGTTTCTCCCACTGTGACAACTGATCTCCCTGCTGACACTGATGCAGCCCTCCAGACCCACTGGATGTCACAGGAGGTGTATTCCTTCTTGTTTGTCCATGACCCACAAGCAAAACTTGCTGCCATGTTGACCTCTTTTTCATATGGTCCCGGAACACTTATCCCGAGGTATTGGTTTGTTATCAGCTCCCACTTTCACTTATAATGATATATATTTTTTCAAGAAGGGAAGAATATTTTTTATTATTTATTTTAATTTATTAGATTTTTTTTAAATACCAATCAAAGTTCCCATTTCCTCCCCTCCTCCCCTTCCCTCCACACTCTCTCCCACCCCATCCCCATCCAATCCTCAGAGAGTGTAAGGCACATTACTTTGTGAAAGGTCCAAGGCCCTCCCTACTATATATAGGCTGAGCAAGGTATCCATCCAAAGAGAACAGGATCCCAAAAAGCCAGTACAAGCAGTAGGGATAAATCCTGGTGCCACTGCCAGTGACCTCTCACTCTACCCAAGCCATGCAACTGTCAACCACATTCAGAGGGACTAGTATTATCCTTTGCTTGTTCCTTCCCAGTTCAGCTGGAGTTGGAACTCAGGTAGACTGTTTCAGTGGGTGAAACCATCATGGTCTTGACCTCTTTGCTCATATTCTCATTCCTCCCACTCTTCAACTGGACTTTGGGAGTTCAACCAAGTGCTCCGATGTGGGTTTCTGCCTCTATTTCCATCAGTTGCTGGATGAAGGTTTTATGGTGATATTTAAGATATTCATCAGTCTGACTACAGGGCAAGTCAAGATCGGGCCCCCTCTCCTCTATTGCTTAGGGTCTTAACTTGGGTGGATTTCTGGAAATTTCTCTAGAGCCAGGTTTCTGCTAATCCTATAATGACTCCCTTAATCACAATATCTCCTTTTTTGCTCTCATCACTTTCCTTCCTCCATCTCAACTATCCCATTCCCTCAGTCCTCTCCTTCTCCCCTCCTCTTCCCCTTCCACCTTCTCTTCTCCCCCCACCACCATGCTCCCAATTTTGTCAGGCAATCTTGTCTTGTTTCCAGTTTCCAGGTGGATCTATATACGTTTTTCTTTGAGTTCATCTTATTACTTAGCTTCTCCAGGATCATGAACTACAGGCTCAGTGCCCTTTGTTTATATTTAGTATCCACTTATGAGTGAGCACATACCATATTCATCTTTTTGGGTCTGGACTATCTCACTCAGGATAATGGTTTCGAATTCCATCCATTTGCATGCAAAATTCAAGATGTCATTGTTTTTTACAGCTGAGTGGTACTCTAATGTGTAAATGTGCACATTTTCTTTATCCATTCTTTGGTTGAGGGGCATCTAACTTGTTTCCTGGTTCTGACTGTTATAAACAATGCTGCTATGAACATAGTTGAAAAAATGCTTATGTAGTATACTGAGCATCTTTTAGGTATATGCCTAACAGTGGTAATGCTGGATCCTGAGGTAGGTTGATGCCCAATTTTCTGAGAAACCGCCATACTGATTTCCAAAGTAGTTGTTCAAATTTGCATTCCCACCAGCAATGGATGAATGTTTCCCTTACTCCACATCCTCTCCAGCATAAGCTATCATTATTGTTTTTTATCTTAGCCATCCTGACTGGTGTAAGATGGTATCTCAGAGTTGTTTTGATTTGCATTTCCCTGATGGCTAAGGATGTTGAACATTTCCCTAAGTATCTTTTCGCTATTTGTGATTTTTCTGTTGTGAATTCTCTGTTTAGTTCTATATCCCATTTTTAATTGGGTTATTTTGAATTTTAATGTGTAATTTCTTGAGTTCTTTATATATTTTGGAGATCAGTCCTTTGTCTGATGTGGGGTTGGTGAAGATCTTTTCTCATTCAGTTGGCTGCCTTTTTGTCTTATTGACTGTGTCTTTTGTTTTACAGAAGCTTCTCAGTTTCAGGAGGTCCCATTTATTTATTGTTGCTCTTATTGTCTGTGCTACTGGGGTTATATTTAGGAAGTGGTCTCCTCTGCCCATGCACTGAAGACTACTTCACACTTTCTCTTCTATAAGGTTCAGTGTCTTTGGATTAATATTGATGTTTTTAATCTATTTGAATTTGAGTTGTATGCACGGGGATAGATATGTATCTATTTTCATTTATCTACATGGTGACATCCAGTTATGCCAGCATCATTTGTTGAAGATTCTTTTTTCCATTTTATAATTTTAGTTTCTTTGTCAAAAATTATAATATCTGAGTCTTTGATTTGATTCCATTGATCAACCTATTTTTATGCCAATACCAAGCTGTTTTCATTACTGTAGCTCTGTAATAGAGCTTGATGTCAGGGAAGGTGATGCCTCTGGAAGTTCCTTTATTGTACAGCATTGTTTAGGCTATCCTGAGTTTTTTCTTTTTTCATATGAAGTTGATTATTGTTCTTTCAAGGTCTTTGAAGAATTGTGTTGGGATTTTGATGAGGATTGCATTGAATCTATAGATTGCTTTTGGTAGGATTGCCATTTTTACTATGTTGATCCTACCTATCCATGAGCATGGGAGATATTTCCATTTTCTGGTATCTTCTTTAATTTCTTTCTTCAAAGACTTAAAATTCTTGTCAAATAGGTCTTTCACTTCTTTTGTTAGTGTTACCCCAAGATATTTTACGTTATTTGTGGCTATTGTGAAACGTGATGTTTCTCTGATTTCCCTCTCAGCTTCTTTATCCTTTGTGTATAAGAGGGCTACTAATTTTTTTGAGTTGATCTTGTACCCTTCCACAGCACTGAAGTTATTTACCAGCTGTAGGACTTTCTTGGTAGGGTTTTTGGAGTCATTTATATATACTAGCATATCATCTGCAAATAATGAAAGTTTGACTTTTCCTTTCCAATTAGAATCCCTTTGATCTCCTTTTTTTGTCTTATTGCTAATGCCAAAACTTCAAAAACTATGTTGAAGAGATGTAGAGAGTGGACAGCCTTGTCTTTTTCCTGATTTTAGTGGAATAGATTTGAGTTTCTCTCCATTTAATTTGATGTTAGCAGTTGGCTCGCTGTATATTGCTTTTGTTATATTTAGATATGTTCCTTGTTGTATCCTTGATCTCTCCAAGACCTTTATCATGAAGGGGTGTTGGATTTTGTCAAATGCTTTTTCAGCAGCTAATGAAATGATCATATGGTTTTTACTTTCAGTTTATTTATATAATGTATTACATTGATAGATTTTCATGTGCTAGACCAGCCTTGCATATCCGGATGAAGCCGACTTGATCATTGTGGATGATATTTTTGATGTGTTCCTGGATTTGGTTTGCTAGTATTTTATTATTTTTGCATCCATGTTGATTTGTGAGATTAGTCTGTAATTTTCTTTCTTGGTTGAGTCTTTTTGTGATTTTGGTATCAGGGTAATTGTAACCTCATAAAAAAGAGTTTGGCAATGTTTCTTCTGTTTCTATTTGTGGAACACTTTGAGGAGTTTAGGTATTAGCTCTTCTTGGAAGTTCTAGTAGAATTCTGCACTAAGACCATTCAGCCCTAGGCTATTTTTGGTTGAGAGGTTTTTGATGACAGCTTCTATTTCCTTGCAGTTTTAGGTCTATTTAAATTGCTCACCTGGTGTTGACTTAATTTTGGTATATGGTATCTAAAAAGCTGTCCATTTCTTTTACATTTTCCAATTTTGTGGACTACAGATTTTGTAGTATGACCTCATGATTCTCTGAACTTCCTCAATGTCTGTTGTTATGTCCCACATTTCATTTCTGATTTTAATTTGGATGTTCTCTCTCTGACTTTGGATTAGTTTAGATAAGGGTTTGTCTACCTTGTTGATTTTTCTCTAAGAACCAGCTCTTTGTGTCATTGTTTGTATTGTTTTCTTTCTCTTTTGTTGATTTCAACCCTCAATTTGATTATTTCCTGTCTTCTACTCCTCTTGGGTGAATCTGCTTGTTTTTGTTCTAATGATTTCGGGTGTGGTGTTAAGTCACTAACGCGAACTTTCTCCATTTTTTGTTTTTTCTTTTTGTTTTTTTTTTTATCCCTCAGAACCCATGATATTTATTGAGCTCTACATTTTTCTCTTCTCCCCTCCCTGGCTCTCCCCTCCCCCTCCAACCCTCCCCCATGGTCCCCATGCTCCCAATTTACTCAGGAGATCTTGTCTTTTTCTACTTTCTACTTCCCTGTAGATTATATCTATGTAAGTCTCTCTTAGTGTCCTCACTGTTGTCTAAGTTCTCTGGGATTGTGGATTGTAGGCTTGCTTTCTTTGCTTTATGTTTAAAAAACACCTATGAGTGAGTACATGTGATAATTGTCTTTCTGTGTCTGGGTTACCTCACTCAAAATAATGTTTTCTAGGTCCACCCATTTGCCTGCAAAATTCAAGATGTCATTATTTTTTTCTGCTGTGTAGTACTCCATTGTGTAAATGTACCACATTTTTCTTATCCATTCTTTGATCGAGGGGCATTTAGGTTGTTTCCAGGTTCTGGCTCTGACAAACAAAGCTGCTATGAACATAGTTGAGCACATGTCCTTGTGGCACGATTGAGCATCCTTTGGATATATACCCAAAAATGGTATTACTGGGTCTTGAGGAAGGTTGTTTTGTAATTTTCTGAGAAATCACCACACTGATATCCAAAGGGGCTGTATCAGCTTGCATTCCCACCAGCAATGCAGAAGTGTTTCCTTTTCCCCACAACCTCTCCAGCATAAGTTGTCATCAGTGTTTTTTATCTTGACCATTCTTTCAGGTGTAAGATGGAATCTCAGAATTGTTTGATTTGCATTTCTCTGATGACTAAGGATGTTGAACATTTCCTTAAGTGTCTTTCAGCCATTTTAGATTCCTCTGTTGAGAGTTCTCTGTTTAGGTCTGTACTCCATTTTTTAATTGGATTATTTGTTCTTTTGGTGTCCAATTTCTTGAGTTCTTTGTATATTTTGGAGACCAGACCTCTGTCTGATGTGGGTTTAGTGGAGATCTTTTCCCATTCTGTAGGCTATCATTTTGTCTTGTTGACCATGTCTTTTGCTTTACAGAAGCTTTTCAGTTTTAGGAGGTCCCATTTATTAATTGTTTCTCTCAGTGTCTGTGCTGCTGGGGTTATTTAGGAAGTGGTTCCCTGTGCCAATGCGTTCAAGTGCAGGGCAGGATGACTGTCTGCACTCTATGTGCTACCATACAGTTCGCGAACTTCGGGCAAGGGGATGGAGATTGAAACACACAGACAGACAGAGACACAGACCTCTAGTCATTGGTAAGAAGCCCCTTATTCAATAGCACCATGGATGCTTATATACTCAACACGCTTAGGTGGCCCAGCAGGTGAAAACCTTATCCTCTGATCCTCAAGGCAACACGTGCTCATGAAGCAGAGCTGGTAAACAATTATGACACAGCTTTCAGTAACTCAGATCAGAAGGAAAGGAAAGATCTCTAGCAGGGAAGAGAAGCTAGAGGCCAGGACTCCAAATTGTCCCAACATCACCCCCCTAAATTTTTTATAAGACAGAAGACCCTCCTGTCTTAGGTCATCTCAGAAGAGTAAACCCTTACCCGTCTTTGGGAGGCCCCTTCCCTGTCTTAGATGGGCCCTCTTCTGTAGAAGTTGCCTGTCTACGGAGGAGTCTTCATTGTTTGTGTAGTATTTGCAACCAAACCTGGGGTACGTCCAAGTTACTGGCCAACAGACTCAGAAGGACTTGCTAAGTGACCATATGCTGCATTCTCATGGATTGTCTGATCTTACACAGAATTCAGAGACGAATGCCCATGGCAACAGGCATTAAGATTGCCAGCAAGAGGGTCCCCAATCACCACTAAACCCAGCTTCCCATTTGGGCTATGGTATTCTACCAACCCTTTGGCTAAAACAGGGGGCACACAGGTATCGACAATCTGGTGTGCTAATTGTAACATTCCAAGGGCTATTCAAGTAATCATTGAGCTGTTTCACCACATAAGAGGCATTAGCAATCTTAACAGATGTCACACAAATAGAATGATAAAAGTGTGAACAAGACATTTGTTGTACAATCCATAAGTCCACCTGCTCCTACAATAGGGCAGTCTGTTGATTTAAACTCAAAAGTCCAAATTTAATGTGGACATTCAGGGCATCTGTGTCTGGAGAGCATCACTGACTTGTCTCGCCAGTTTATCCACGGTGTCCGACACCAACGATGTTTGTGCCATTACCAGTCCTGCGACCATGGCGGCAACAGCAGACACCGCGATGACAGCAACCATGGCAGCTGTCACTCCAAAATCTCGTTTCTCTCGATACAGGGTCATCTCAGTCTGCTTAGTCTTTTTGGTAATTGGTAGTGGTATGATGGCTGATACCTGAACCAACAATGCAGCACTGGAGTGGTCATCCCAGCAGTCGCTCAGGCCACAGTTTCTGAAAGAACAATCAAGAATATCTTTTCCCCCAAAGGTGCTATTCCATACTTCAAAAACGAAAAGAAAAAAAGACAGAAAGAACTAAAACAAGGGAGCAATAATTTGAGACAATACTATTAGTATATAAATTAATTGACTCATCAGGAAACATTTGTAATGCTAGAATACAGGCTGTTATTTCAGCTGCTTGAGCAGAGACATTGCCAAGAGGTGTTTGGAATACAGACCTTGAGAAACTCCCACAGCATTTCCTTTTGGGGAACCGTCTGTAAAAACTGTTCGAGCTCCCACCAGGGGCCTAGGTTTTACTATCCGTGGAAAGATAACTGGATGATTTTTAAAGAAACTTAACAATGAATGTTGGGGATAATGGCTATCAATCATTGCATCAGTTGATAATAAATATAGAGTCTAATCATCATTATATTGCTGTATATGTAACAATTGATCTTTATCATAGGGAAGTACAATTTTGTCTGGAAATTTGCCAAAGGTTTTTATACTCATTTTCCTAGCTTTTCAAAGCAATTGCAGAACTAACTCATAATATGGCGTTGTAACAACATGAGAAGGAGAAACAGGCATATGTACCCACATAATGGGTTCAGATTGCCAAAAAACTCCAGTTGGTGCAAAATGAGATGTTAATACTAATAATTGTATAGGCTTATCATAATCTACCCTTTGTAAATGCACCTGTTCTATACTCTGCATAAGCAATTTTAGAGCTCCATCAGCAAATCCTACTGGCGTGCACCACTACAAGGGGCCCAGGCAGCATGCAGGCAGGAAAGCCTATGGCTCGTGCCGCAGACTCTTGGGCGTGCAGAGCCTGGAACTGCCACCGCCTTCTCCTTGCCTCACTGCTGCCTTCTCGGGCAGCCCAGCGGGGTCTGTGCTCCAGCTTGTCTGGGCTCCAGAACTTGTTGTCGCGTTTGCTGATACTCCTGGCACCGCCATGGTGTTCCCCAGGCTGGGCACACGACTGGGCCAGGGTAACATGCCTTTAGCCTCAGCCGCCTAGCAAAGCTCTGCTCCAGCTGCCTTCTAACCCCAGCTGCATTCGTTACGGGTCCAAACTGGTGCATGGAGTGGAGCAGAACTCAGGAAAGCAGGCTTGCTGTTCTGGAACCACTGAAGGAACCCCACTTAAACAATCTTTTAGGGAATTTGGACATCGTCAACCTGTCTGGCTACTTCCTGCTGAGCCGGGGCACTGCATTCTTGGGGATATTTTACTGCAACATTCCAGGAGGTCTCGGTGAATCAAACCACATGAATCTCGAATAAATCCTCAGGTTCTCATCCTCTGTTGAGACAAAAGCAGAACCTCTTTTCCAAAGCATCAAATCCTTAGGCCCGTACTTTAAAGTCAAAATACCTTTCTTAGCAGTTCCTAGAATCAAATGTCTTTCTCCAGTCCAGAATACAAAAGATAAAACAATCAACATACACATTTTATCTTTTTGAGCTGTATACATTCTATCTTTTGGAGGCCTTCAATTCACCCTCCCACCTCCTGTTTCAGAGGGTGTCCCTGCCGGCCGGGGATAACCCTGTCCGCTAACCCCTGTTCTCTTTCTCGGTTGGACTTCCACTTGTGCAAGGCCTGGAACCAAAAGCCCAACAAAGGACGTCAGGATTAACAGATACCCCAATCCACCCTAACCTTCCAAGGGCAACCTCTCAGCGTTCCCTAGTTCCCAATCTCGGTGGAACCTCCAATTGCAGTGCACAACGCCCATCTGCACTCTATGAGCTACCATACAGTTTGTGAGCTTCAGGCAAGAGGCTGGAGATTGAAAAACACAAACACACACAGACAGAGACACAGGCCTCTAGTCACTGGTAAGAAGCCCCTTATTCAATAGCACCATGGATGCTTATATACTCAACACACTCAGGTGGCCCAACAGGTGAAAACCTTATCCTCTGATCCTCAAGGCAACACGTGCTCATGAAGCAGAGCTGGTAAACAATTTTGACACAGCTTTCAGTAACTCAGATCAGAAGGAAAGTAAAGATCTCTAGCAGGGAAGAGCAGCTGGAGGCCAGGACTCCAAATGGTCCCAACATTCAAGTGTACTTCCTACTTTCTCTTCTATAAGGTTCAGTGTGGCTGGCTTTATGTTGAGGTCTTTGATCCATTTGGACTTGAGTTTTGTGCATGGTGATAGATATGGGTCTATTTTCATTTTTCTACATGTTGATATCCAGTTATGCCAGCACCACTTGTTAAATATGCTTTCTTTTTTCCATTTGGTATTTTTTTGTTTCTTTGTCAAATACCAGGTCTTCGAAGATGTGTGGGTTGATATCCAAGTCTTCTATGCGGTTCCATTGGTCCTCCTGTCTGTTCTTATGCCAGTACCAGGCTGTTTTTAGTACTATAGCTCTGTAGTAGAGTTTGAAGTCAGGGATTGTGATGCCTCCAGAAGTTCTTTTGTTGCCCAGGATTGTTTTGGCTATCCTGGGTTTTTTGCTTTTCCAAATGAAGTTGAGTACCGTTCTTACAAGGTCTTTGAAGAATTTTGCTGGGATTTTGCTGGGAATTGCATTGAATCTCCTTTTTCTTTATGTGGGCACTTAGTGCTATGAACTTTCCTCTTAGCACTGCTTTCATAGTGTCCCATAGCTTTAGATACATCGTGCCCTCATTTTCGTTTAATTCAAGAAAGTCTTTAATTTCTTTCTTTATTTCTTCCTTGACCCAGGGATGGTTCAGTAGTTCACTGTTAAATTTCCATGAGTTTGTAGACTTTCTGAGAGTAGTATTGTTGTTAAATTCTAACTTTAATCCACACAGGAGGTTACTCCAATTTTTTTGTATCTGTGGAGTTTTGCTTTGTTACCGAGTATGTGATCAATTTTAGAGAAGGTTCCATGACGTGTTGAGAAGAAGGTATATTCTTTTGTGTTTGGGTGAAATGTTCTGTAGACATCTGTTGAGTCCATTTGATTCATGACATCTGTTAGTTCTTTTATTTCTCTTTTAAGTTTCTGTCTGGTCAACCTGTCCATTGGCAAGAGTAGAGTGTTGAAGTCTTCTCCTATTAGTGTGTGGGGTTTGATGTGTGATTTAAGTTTTAATAATGTTTCTTTTACATATGTGGGTGCTCTTGTATTAGGAGCATTAGATATTCAGGATTGAGACTACATCTCGATTGACTGTTCCTGTTATGCGTATAAAGTGTTCTTCTCCATCTCTTCTGATTGATTTTAGTTTGATATCAATTTTGTTGTTTATTAGGATAGCCACACCCACTTGTTTCTAAAGTCCCTTTGATTGGAAAACCTTTTCCCAACACTTTACTCTGAGGTAGTGTCTGTTTTTGAGGTTGAGGTGTGTTTCGTGTATACAGCAGAAGGCTGGATCCTGTTTTCATGTCCATTCTCTTAATCTGTGTCTTTTTATAGGTAACTTGATTCCATTGATATTAGGTGATATTAATGACCAGTTGTTGTTAACTCCAGTTATTTTTTGGCAATAGTGTTTGTGTGCTTCCCTTCTTTGGGGGGTAATCAGTTGCCTGTTTTTTTGTGGGTGCAGTTAGCTTCCTTGGGTTGGGGTCTTTCTTCTAGTACTTTCTGTAGGTCTGGGTTTTTGGATACATATTGTTTAAATCTGTTTCTGAAAAGGAATATCTTGTTTTCTCCATCGATGGTTATTGAAAGCTTTGCTGGGTATAGTAGTCTGGGCTTGCATCCATTGTCTCTTAGTGTCTGCAGCACCTTCTGGCTTTTATGGTTTCCATCGGGAAGTCGTGTGTCATTCTAATAGGTTTAACTTTATATGTTAGGTGACCTTTTTCCTTTGAAGCTCTTATTATTCTTTCTTTATTCTGTATGTTTTGTGTTTCAATTATTATATGGCAAGGGGATTTTCTTTTTGATCCAGTCTTTTTAGTGTTCTGTAAGCTTCTTATACCTTCATGGGGATATCCTTCTTTAGGTTGGGAAAGTTTTCTTCTATGATTTTGTTGAATATATTTTCTGTGCCTTTGAGCTGGAGTTCTTCTCCTTCTTCTACCCCTATTATTCTTAGGTTTGGTCTTTTCTTGGTGTCCCAGATTTCCTGGTTGTTTCATGTTAAGAATTTGTTGGATTTAATGTTTTCTTTGACCAATGAGTCTATTTCCTCCATAGTATCTTCAGTAACTGAGATTATTTCTTCTATCTCTTATATTCTGGTAGTTATACTTGTCTCTGTAGTTCCTGCTCATTACCCAGATTTCCCATATCCAGAATTCCCTTGGTTTATGTTTTCTTTATTACCTCTATTTCAGTCTTCAAGTCTTGAACTGTTTGCTTCACCTGTTTGATTGTTTTTTCTTGGTTTTCGTGTGTTTCTTTGAGGGCTTTATTAATTTTTCCAATTTTTTGTTTGTCTTTTCCTCCATTCCCTTAAGGGAGTTTTTCATTTCCTTTTTAATTGTCTCCATCATTTTCATAAAGTTTTCACAAAACTTTTTATGTTTAAAGTTGTTTTCTTCTACTTCTTATGGGTTAGGATAATCAAGTCTTCCTTGTGTAACTACTGGTTCAGGTGTTACCATGCTGCTTTTCAGGTTTTTGGAGGAATTCTTGCATTGCTGCCTACCCATCTTTTCCTTTAAATGAGGGAGCAGTGTCTTTGCATCTTGGTCCAGTCCTCGTAGTGGCTATCTGAGTGTTTGGGAGTTTTTCTTGATCTGCTCTGTACTGTCAATGTCTGTCTCAGAAAGCCTCTGAGGTCTCTATAAGCCTGCTCTCTTGGTCTTCTCTCTTGGTTTGCTCTCTTGGTCTTCTCTCTTGGTCCCCTCAGTGTTGTAGCAAGCTCTTGTTCCCCTCAGTATTATAGTGAGCTCTCAGCTCTTAGGTGAGGTGTGGCTAGTAGCTTGGAGGGTCCAGTGGATGGGGTTGGATTTTGGGGGCGCCTACTCGCAGTAAAATCTCTGTTGGCTGTCTAGAAAAGCCAAGGGAGTTGTGGAGGGGCCTGGGATTTTGTCCCACTGTGGATATCCTAGAGAGTGGGCTGTTCCCTTTCCTCTTAAGTCCCCTCAGTATTGGAGCAAGCTGTGTTTCAGAGTTCCACTGAGGTTACAGGAAGATAGGCAGGTTTGGGGGCAGGGTGTGGCTAGTAGTTTGGAGGGGGCCACTGGATGGGGTTGAATTTTGGGGGAGCCTACCAACAGGAAACTCCCTGCTGGCTGGCTAGAAAAGCCAAGGGATTTGGGGGAGGGGCACTGGGTTTTGTCCCACTAGATACTAGGTACTAGAGAGTGGGGTGCCTGACTCATGGTTGTTCACTCACCTCTTAAGTACCCTCACTATTGGAGAAGCTGTGTGTTTCAGAGTTCCACCACGGTTGCAAGAGGGTAGATTATTATTATATATGTTTTAATAAATAAAGCTTACCTAAAGATAAGAACGGCAAAGCTAAGTCACTAGCAGCCAGGCAGTAGCGGTGAATACCTTTTATCCTGGGATTGGAAGACAGAGGCAAATCAAACTCTTTGAGTTTAAGGCCACCCTCGGCTACACAAGATCAATGCAGAAACAAATCCAGATGGTGGTGCCTCACACCTTCAATACCAGTACTAGGAAGTCATAAGCCTTTAATCCCAGCATTAAGGGAATATGAAATTGGAGGGGAGAGAGGCTCATTATGCGTATTCTACTTAGCCACCTCAGTTGGCTTAGCATGCTTAGCTTACAGTCGCCCAGCCTTGGTAGAGAGGTAAGATGACTGTAGTTGCTTGGCTGCTTTGGTTTTCAGGTTTTCAGATTCAACCCCAATTTTTTTCTGGACATTTTTTTTTTATTAATGCTGCATTTGGTATCAATGTATTGTTGAAAAATTGTGAAAAAGCCATTTCCCTTAAGCTTTTCAGCCACCAACACAGGCCAGGGCTTCATGTGGGGCTTTTACCAGAGCTCCACGTGGTGTTCCAGCTTCAGCCCACAAGGTTTTCTTTTCTTTCTTTCTCTCTCTCTCTCTTTCTTCCTTCCTTTCTTTCTTCCTTCCTTTCTTTCTTTCTTTCTTTCTTTCTTTCTTCTTTCTTTCTTTCTTTCTCCCTATCTTCTTCTTTTATCTATCTGCTCTCTCTTTCTCTCTCTTTCTTTCTCCACCATGGATTGTGGGCACTCTGGGAACCCCTTTCTCAGGCTGCTACCCAACTAGGTAGCTTCCTTGAAATCCAGCAAGGATTTTACTGTACTACACAGCAGTAATCAGTCTCACTTCATCATCAGTAGTCAGTGGATTTGATAAAACAACTGGGAATTCTTAAAAAGAGAAATTAGATAAGAGAAAGTGTTTTCCCACATTAAAAAATGGGAAAAGTGATTATAATGGAGGGATTTCGATCTCTGTACGATAATATGTTAGATTGTTTAAAAGTGGAACGATTAAATGAGAGGATATCTAATTTACATGGGATTCATGTAAGGTTGAATGCTAACATTACCAGCTTTATGATTTTTCTCTTATCCTTAAAAATGTTGATTAATCTGAATGCTGAAATACAGGCCTTAAAAAATCTGAAAAAACAGATCCCAGAGAGATTCAACCCCAGACAGAAGAATTTAATGGAGAGCCAGTTTCTCCTTGCCTTATAAGAATAGAGAGGAACAGCCTAGGGCTTTCAGATGACCAATCTTAATTTACCCAGTAATGTTACAGGAATTTACAAATGGCAGAGGCTCTGTTACAGCTAACTGGACTCCTGTGCCATTGATGGATTTAAAGAGAGTCAAGGAAGCAATAGTATCACATGGCATGCATTCACTTTTTATGAACCAAATGATAAACTGGTGGTCAGTTTCTCTTAGAATTAGCCCTAATTCCTAGAAAGATTTGGTCAGTGGATTTTTAGAGACTTGTACACAAAAACAATGGCATGCCTGGTTCAGAGAATAGGCTAAGATCATTGAACAATGGAATAAAGCTAGAGGTAGGGAAATCTCCCAACATCTCATCCATGGAGAAAGAGAGTACATACTATAGAAAGGTAGGCTGTATGTGATGATCACACAATGGATTTGTGCTGTACAGTTGCTTTCGATTCTTGTGAGAGAACTGGAGAAATAGGAAACTTGAGTCATTTACTAAAGTTGTGCAGGGGCTAAAGAAAGCCTTTATGAATTTCTTACAAAGACTGTCTTCAGCAATAAATAGAATGATACCAAATTCAGAAGCTAGACAAATATTAGAATCTGTGACTTTTGAGAATGTCAATTCTCTGGGCAAAAGCATAATTAGGCCATTAAAGATAAGGTCTGTACCTTTGGAGGAATGGATCTGAGATACAATTAATGTATAATCTCTTGGACAAGATGATTCATGAATTGGAGGGGTGATTTCAGAATTTGAGGAAAAATCAAAATGTCAAAGATTATATTTGTTGTAAACAAGGTCACTCTAAAAGGGATTATAGGCAGGATGTTCCCAGAAACAATACTTTTTTTTTTAAGAATAATCCATTCAGAATGCCCCTCTCTTCTAGATTATATGGAAGGTGTGGCAAAGGCAGGCATTGGACTAATGAGTGTAGGTCAATGGGGAATATTCATGGTAATCATTTGCCATTGGGAAACTCCCTGAGGGGCCTCTTTCAAGCCCTTATGCCAAATACAGTTTAGATGTTTCCTGCCATTGTAGAGGTATCTCCTTCACAGAGCAATTGAAGGGCCTGATGCCTATAGTACTGTGGATAATAGAATAGCTATAGAAGAGAGAACAAAAAATTCAGGAGAAACCATAATGTGAATATTTTGACAAACTTCTAGAAATGAACAAAGACCAAAATTAAAAATATGAATAAATGACTTTGTCATTGAAGGTGTAGTAGACATAGATGCAAATGTAACACTAAATTCATCAGAAACTTGGCATCCAAATTGTCCAATCTAGGATGTAAGTGTTCAGTTATTAAGGATCAGAACTTTTTCTCAGGTAAAGCAGAGTGTGAGATAGGTCAAACATATAGGGCCAGTAGGAAAGAACGGTATTAAAACCATATGTTGCTAACATAGCAATGAGTTTGTGGAGATATGATTTGTTATAGAAATGGAATACACAGAAAACATTCCCCCAATCTTAGAAAACAACCATAGATTAACGTATGCTACTGGGGGGAAATGTTAGATGGTTTTAGAAAGAGGAGTCACGAAACATTCAGGTTGTAAAATAAAAGGCCACAACAGCTTCTGATATTTTAAAGGCACCAAAATCCCTACCTTTAAAATGGTTGACAGACAAACCTGGATGGGTTAAGCAATGACTTTTAACAATAAAGAAAGTGCAGGCTTTAGAACAGCCGGCACAGAAGCAACTAGTTGCTCAATGTATTGACGAATCAACCAACCCTAGGAATGCCCTTGTATTTGTTGTTAAAAATGGAAAATGGAGAATGGCAACAGATTTAAGAGCTGTTAATATGGGGATTCAATCACTGGGCTCCCTACAGTCTGACATTCCTTTGCCAGACTATTTTCAGACTATTGCTGAAAGGCTGGCCTCTTATAGTTATCAATTTAAATGATTATTTCTTCACTATACCTTTACAAGGAAAAGACAAAAAAATTTGCCTACACAGTGCCTACAGATAATTCTCAGCCAGCTAAATGATATCAATGGAAGGTTCTTCTAAAAGGAATGTTAAATAGCCACACCCTGTGCCAATATTTTTGTAAGTCAAGAATTGGAAATGATACATAAGCAATGTCCTGACTCTGTAGTTTATCAGTACATGGTTGACATTTTGCTATCTGAATCAAATGTTGATACTTTAGAAAGAATGTTTGAAGAAATAAAGAAAATGTTGCCTTGCTGGTGATTACAAATTACTCTTGAAAAAATATACAAAGAAGAAATTTTATTAATTATGTAGGTTATAAAATAGGGTTACATAAAATTAGACCCCCATAATTAGGAGAGATTGATTGCAGACTCTTAATGACTTCCAAAGATTGCTAGGAGATGTTTCCCAGCTATGG
>PVIU01027866.1:0-19811 GCA_004026605.1 Ondatra zibethicus | reverse complement strand
GGGCTGGGCTGGAGAGATGGCTCAGAGGTTAAGAGCACTGACTGCTCTTCCAGAGGTCCTGAGTTCAATTCCCAGCAACCCACATGGTGGCTCACAACCATCTGTAATGAGATCTGGCGCCCTCTTCTGGCCTGCAGGCATACATGGAGGCTGAACACTGTGTACATAATAAATAAATAAATTTTTTTAAAAAAAGAAATGTGGGCTGCAGGCAAAGGTTGATCCAGTGGTACAATCAATGCTACCAGAGACCTGGTTTCTTTTTATGGTGGTATATACATACATACTGCTCCCACTCGCCCCAGGTCCACCTAGTGACAACTAAACTCATCTCAGCACTAGATCTTAGGCATTTTCATACTGAGCTACGCAGAATCATTCTCAGAATGCTTTTTTAAAAGAAAGGATGTAGCCCAGGCTGGCCTGGAACTTACTATGTAGATCAGCCTGGCCTTGAACTCACAGAGATCCACTTGCCTCTTCCTCCTGAATTCTTGCATTTAAAGCACGTGTCACTTCACCTGGCCTTTAGAATATTCTTAATGACACCTATTATATCTCAGTGATGATGTCAATGAAAGACAAATGCCATGTTTTACCTTCTGTAATGAATTTAGACTTTAAAACCCATACAACATGAAAGCTGATGGGCGACTTCTACAGTAATGAGAGAGACTAATTAATGAGAGGGTGGTAGTGGGGAAGAGTAACGGGGTAAATATGAGTAAATACATGATACACACAAGTAAAGATATCATAATGCAGGCAATCATTGTTTATGTTCATTAAAATGTGAATGGATGTCAAATAGGCAATGACTGGACAGAGAGACCCAAAAGGACACCTGGTAGTTTGACCAGGGTGGCAGTGGTTCTGTACCCCTCCCTTCCTTCATACTTCTTGTTCTCTGGCTCCCCCGTAAACACGTAGGGATAAAGAACAGTCACAGCTGTTGGAACTGGTGGTTCTAAGTCCCCCTACTGTGGTCAATAGGGATGAAACCTCCTTCTTTTGAAACCTCAATGTTCTCACCAGTGACACACCTCCTCCAACAAAGCCACACCTCCTAATCTTTCCCAAACAGTCCCACCAACAGAAGACCGAATATTCAAACACATGAGCCTACGAAGGCTATTCTTACTCAAAGCATTACACACTCCCATCAGTAGTCCTTCCGGGGTGTGTGTAGGAGGGGATCACAATTCTCCAGCTTTCCTTATAGATGTATGAACAGTTACCAGTGGCTAAGGGGGCAGAACTCTCAACTACTCCTCCCTAAGTGCCTATAGACAAGTAATGAATGCTGGTGGAGGGGAGAAATTTTCTCCAGTGGGTTAACCATTGGTAATATGTCCATGCCTCCAGAAAATAGCTCCTCACCCACGTTCTTGTAAACAGCATTAATCAAATTAATTGGGTCAGAAATACATGAAAGTAGAAAGGGGCACAGTTAGGAAAAGGCAGGAGATTGACAGGGAGGGATGGGAACAAGAGAGAGAACACAGGCTCAAAATCCATTATGTACGTGTATAAAATGCCATCACGAGACCCATTATTATGCGTGATTAATATATGCTGATAAAGTTTAAAAAAAGGAATCCGCAGAGATAATGCTGTCCCAGAGTCCTCATTTTGGGGTACTTGAAGCAGCTGTGCACCCCATCTCCCCACTCCAGAGCTGAGAGAAATGCTCATACTGAAAGTGGACTCCTGCTCATCTTCAGTGGCACAGACTCATTTCCATGGTGACAAGCTTGCAGGAGAGAGACACCTTTGAAAAGAGTGGGCAATGGGGATTAGGTATCCCTTAAAATATATCTCTAGGCCTCTTAAGAAGAGACCATAGGGCAAGGGGGTGACGGGGAAGCAATTAGGGCCTGGTCCTGTGGGTTCCCATGAAGCTGGAAGCTGCCAAACCATTTTTGAGCTAGCGGAATGAGTATGAGGGCATCCTCGGAGGACTGTGTAGGCGCTTCCAGTCCTCTGCCTATTGATGCTGGAGGCCTTTCCGGCACAGCCCAGTCCTTGGCTAGGGTAATGGTATAGTCCTATCTTAGCCTATATGGGAGTCCATTTGTAAATGGAAGCACACATTAAGAATTGTTTGAATGACAAACTCCTCAAATCTCACGGATCACATTCCAAATGCTCGGCAAGGCCAGGCACCTGCAGCCACTCTACTGGATGGGTAGCTCTGGGGCATTTTCATGGCTACAGAATGTTCTGTAGAACATGGCCTGTGGAAATAAATCAGTCAGCCAAGTTCTTGCTATACAAGCATGTACCCACATATAAAGCCAGATGTGCTGGTGCAGGCTTCTAATCCCAGGACTAGAGTGTTGGAGATAGAAGGATTTCTGCAACTTTTCCAGTGTGATGTAATAAAAAGCAGACGAAGCCTGAGCACAAGTATGCTACCATAACTCAAAAGCTGTGTGATCCTATATAATATACCCAATAGCTCTGGGCTTCGCTCCCGTCTCTACCAAGGAAATGTGGCAGTGTCTGTGGCTGTGATACTAGGTGTAGGGCTGTCACAGCATCTCTTGAGGCTGAGGCTGGTGGTCCTGAGACGGCTCTGGGCACAGTTTGGAATTGGAACTCCCCCAATATGAGGCAACCTGCTTCTGCAAGTCTCTGTACTCAGTGCACCTGGTGCTGGTGGCAAACGTAATTCACCCTGCTCCCAGCTAATGGCTGGCAATATTTTGCCAGTGCTGTGGTTTTGCCAGCAGCAGAGGGATTTTAAAAAGTCAGGTAGACGCCGGGATCCAACACAATTCAAGACAGAAGGGCACTCAGCCTTGAGGGGGACGGAAAGTCACATGAGGGAGATCTGAGTGCTTAGCGGTCTCCTGAGGTGGTTGGAGGGGCTCATGTATCCTAGCTGTTGGGACATGCTTAGGTGGTGTGCCGATTCACCATGGTTGGAAGTATTTCACAGGAATGTGGGGTTTCAAATTCCCCAGGCCTGGAATCAATATTCTATGCTCGTGTTAGGATTCAGTTGGTGTGGAGAGGGAGGACGCGGCTCTCAGAATTCATGGGTGAAATACACCACATATCTCAGGGATTAAGGGGATTTCCGTGCTTATAAATCGTAACCAGTGATGGCTGGATCTTGAGCATGGAGGGGGGTGAGGGAGGCTGGAGGGAAGGCAGAGAAGCTCAGCTCCTGTCCCCAGACCCTCCATCCCAGCCTTTCCCTCAGGCCAGCAGGCCACGCTGAGTAAAGGACCTGTGTCTGTTAGAAGCAACATGGAAATCTGGCTAGGACTACTTGAGTTGGCTGAGATAATCCTTGACAGAGAGGCCTAGGCCAGAACCACAAACAGCTGGGGCTCTTCCTGACACTAACAGTTAGCTACTGCATTGTTAAAAAAGTGGGGGGGGGGTGGACCCTGCTGCAGAACACATACTCCCTAGGGCTTGCTACTTGCATGCTTGCTTGATTCTTTCTGGTTTGTGAAAAATTTGGCAGAATGATTTAGAATGTACCAGGAGTTCCAGGCTGATTCTCCCCCCGCCCCAGACAACAGTTCCTTCCTCAGAACTCCTTGCTACCCACTCCACCCTCCCCACTCCTTCCATTGAGGACAGAAACCTGCCTCAATCCTTGGAAGCTGGCAGGATGGGCTGACCCAGTTGGTAGGCCTGCCTTCCTTCCTCCATCCCTCCCTTTCCATCCTCCCTCGTTCTGTCCCTCCTTCTCTCTTTTCCTCCCTTTATTAAGATGGGGGTCTCATGTAACCCAGACTGGCTTCAAGCCCACTATAGAGCCAAGGATGACTTTGATCTTCTAATCCTCTTGCTTCCCAGTTGCTGGGGTTCCAGACTTCCACACCTGCCTTACGTCTTGCTAGGGAGGATGAACACCAGACTTCTTGCGTACCAGATAAGCATTCTATCAGCTGAGGCACATCTCCAGCCCTGAAATGCATTTCTTGGTTGTTCTATTCCCTGGTGGTTGGCAAGTGAGGGCAAAATCTCAAGCTGCTATTGGCTGTGACTGAGGATTCTTCACAGGCAGGGAAGGAGGTTGAAGGAGATGCTGACTGGGGTCTTCCCACCTCCGCTAACCTGGATGTGAACTGTGCTAGCCAGGTTCAAAGGAGTGTCAGCTCCCTGACTGGCTGGCTCAGCTTCCAGCACCCGCAGGCCACAGGCTAATGCAAAGCAGATCCTTGCTCGCCAGGCCTGCCTGCCCCTCCTCGGCAGAATAGATAAAAACCTAATGGCATGTCATAGCCTGGTGGCAAACTCACCACGAAAACAAAATTATCAGAGCAGCGCTGAGGCAGCCGACCGCATCTGCTTTTGTACTACAAAATAACATAGCTGGATGAGCCCTCATTTGCTGAAGGGGTGACTGGCTGCAAAGAGCCAGACCTGGCGCCAAAGTTCCCAGCCAGTACACTCTGGTCGCTCCTGCCTTCCCTCTTCCCTCAAGTACCCGGGTCTAGGGGACAAGCCTTTGATGACATGATGTTTCTCACTACACTAATTGTACATTTTTAACAGGAAAGGGGTCTCTGACCATTTCCTGTGCGCACACACACATCCTCTTCTCCAACCAACACCCAAATTCCCAGATCCTCTCTATTATAGAAGAAAGCCAGAAGGTCTCCCCCATGGCACCACTGGACTCCCTCAGCCATTCACAAAACCACATTTAATTGCATCTGAGACATGCTTTGAAACAGTGTAAGAAGTGTAAGTGAGAATCGGCCGTTTCTCATGCTTTGCTCCCCCTCTACATCCTGTAAGGTTTAATATTTACTAAGCACACATTGAGCTGAGGCCCAAGAGATGTTCTAGAGAAAGTTCTGTGAGCAAAGCAGACATGCTCTCCGCCACAGTTCTGGCCACCTGCTGTTAACCTCCACTGTCCTCAGTAGGCTACCTCCAATTTCACTTAGGCACATGGATCTCCAAAAATCAAGGTGGTTGGTTATCCCTTGCTGCTAGGTGTGTTACTATGACACAACTTCTCGCTAATGGTGTATTAGAAGGAGTATTGTCTAGAAGCTTCTAAAAGCTGTTAGCAAAGGAAAAGAAGTACACCATTTCCTCCATCCTCCTGACCGAGGATTAGAATGTGGGCGTGATGGCTGGAGGTCAAGCAGCTACAGAAAACCATGAGGGAGAATTCATGTTTACAATTTGGCAGATGAGCCAGACGGAAAAGAGGCTGAAATTGTAGAAGTACCTTGGAAATTAAGCACTCCCATGCCAAAGGAGTTACTCAAGAGAAAGGAAAAGCCGTGTTCACACAAATGTTCCTAACAGCCGTTTTCATTGTGGCTCCAAATTGCCAACCACCTAAGTGACTGCCCATCAACAGGTAGTATACTTTGAATCTGGAATGTTCCCTAGCTGATAGCACTATTGGAAGGTGTGTGAGGTGGAAAAAACTTTGAAGCTGGACCTAGTGGAAGTAAGTGTGTTACCAGGAGTGTGCCTTCAAAGGGTGTATTCTCTCTCTCTTTCTTCCTCCCACTCTCCTTCCCTTCCTCCCTCCCTCCCTCCCTTCCTTCCTTCTCCTTTCTGCGATGAGGAAAACTCACCATGCTCTTCTGTCATGACAGACTGCCTCACCAGTGCCTAAAAGCAGTGGAACTGAACCCTCTGAAATGGGGAGCCAAAGCAGCCTTTCAGTCTTCAAGTTGTTTGTCTTCGGTGTTGTACCACAGTGACAGGAAGCTGGCTACCACATTTGGTGAATAAGCAACCTGTGCTGTGTTCACAGAGCGTAATGCTGCACAGTAGTGCGAAAGCAAACTGGTACAAATCACAGTCGTGGCTCCCTGAGTGGTTATGCTGGGTGAAAGGTCATTTGCATGTCGTTTGAAAGTGGGTCAAACCACACCACTGTGCACTGACAGCAGGCAGAATCTTGACTGCCTTTCAGGGGTGGTCACCTGGAAAGGAGCTCAAGGACATTTTTTGAGGTAATAGAAATGTCTTAGATTTTGGTGCATACCTTTGTTAAAACACAAGACAACCTGTGTGTTTCTGCCCTTTGCAAGTCACCCAGTAGTGATGTCAATGATCTTGACAATGGTCAAAGCCATGATGCCTGTTGATTCTGTAAATCTCCCACCCTTCAGCCCTGAGGCATCATCAATCTCTATTCTGTCTGTCTGTCTGTCTGTCTGTCTGTCTGTCTGTCTATCTATCTGACATCATCTTCAACCAGGCTTCTGTGATATTTTCCATCGTTTCCCTGCTATGCAGCTTATTTCTCTCTCAGATCTGAATGGTAATTGTCATGAGGAGTCAAGACCCAGGCAAGCTTGGATAATAGTCTTGGTCAGAGGACCACAGTTTCTGCCCGGTCTATATTCCAGGGCTTGTCAGCCCAAACACCAGGATTCTCAGACACCCCATCCCCCAAGGGCCTGGTTTTGTGCCTCTTTCCTCTCACCCCCTACCCTTAGCAGTCTGCTTGGCAGGCAGGGTCCCACCTTGTGCAGTTCATTCTGGTGCTAGGACTATTCTTAGCACACCACCAATCCCCGGGAGGCTCTGAGGATGCAGGAGGCTGAGTAACAGCTGCATCGCGGCCATTACCGATGCCATTATCATCATCATTATTGCGGGGATGCGGCTTTTGTGGTGTGCCAATCAGAGGAGGTTTGGGGGCCTTTTCCGTAATTGGAAGAATCAGTCCAGGGCATGCGTGGGTTTCCATTCAGAGTGCGTTTGCTCTGGGGAAGCATATTTTCTTGTGTTCTGTGGGGTAGGCAGTTCAGGTAGGTCCAGTAGGCAACTACCTTGTGGAGGGATTTTAGATTGGTCCTCTGTCCTCTTCTCTCTTGACCAGCCCTGTCAACTCTGTCCTGCCAAGCAGTCCTCTCACTAAGAGCGACAAATTCTACACTTAGAGATTCAGTCTTTGGGCATTACATTTTCTCTGTCATCAGGCGAAGCTCCTGCTGGCTTTCGTGGAACTGTGTGTTTTGTTTTGTTTCCCTTTTCCCTTTTAGAAGAAGGAAATGGAATATGCAAAGGGTCCCATGAAAGGGCATTTTTTATGGCAGTAAACACGTGGAGAACAGGGAGGTGGGTGGGGCCCACGAACACCAAACAACACCAAGGCAGGTGAGTGCTTCCTATGCCTCCCTGAGTGCAGACACATTTTCTCAGGACACCCATTTGTGTGTGTGTGTGTTCATGTACATATGTGTGTATGGTAATGCATGCATATGTGTGCACATGTGTACAGGGGCTATCAGTTAATGCTGGGTTTTTTTCCTTGGTCACTCTCCACATTATTTTTCAAGACAGGGTCTCTCCTTGAACCTGAAGTGCACTGTTTCATGCAGGCTGGCTGGCCAAGAAGCTCCGGGAATCATATTTTCACCTCATCAGCACTCAATTAGCTATATGCCAGCATCCCCAGCTTTTTCTATGGATGTTGGAGACCCAAACTTAGGTCATTATGTTTACGAAGCAGACATTTTCTGATTGAGCCATCTCCATAACCCTGGTAGCTTTTCTCTTGAAAGCTTAATTTCACAAACGCTTGGTGCTTACCTGTACCAGGAAGCACTGTTGCAAGAGCTGTTCAAATCCTGTCTCATTCAAGTGTCACAACCACAGCACAAAGTGGTGCTATAGTTTCTACCCTAACAGTCCCCCAAAGACCTGTGTGTCAAAGACTTGGTCCCCAGTCTGAAGAACTAACTACTGGACAGTGATGGAGCCTCTGAAGAGTAGGACCTTGTGGAGGTGTTTGGATCATTTGGAAAGTGTACTCATAGGAGATATGGACCCTGACCTCTTCCTTTTGATTTTTCACTTCCCGAATGATAAAGACCTAAATGAACTTCCTCTACTACATGCTACTGCCATGATGCTGCCCCAATGTAGACTCCATGGCAACAGGGGCAAGTGACCACTGTTGTAAGGGGAGCCAATTGTTTGTTCCTGACTGCTCAGCCCTGAAATAACCACACAGAAACTGTATTATTTAAATCACTGCTTGGCCCATTAGCTCTAGCTTCTTATTGTCTAACTCTTACATCTTAGTTTAACCCATCTCCATTAATCTGTGCATCACCATGAGGTCGTGGCCTATCAGTAAAGTTTCAGTGTGTCTGTCTTCCGGTGGTGGCTCCATGGCTTCTCTCTGACTCTGCCTTCTTCCTCCCAGAATTCAGATTAGTTTTCCCTGCCTAACTAAGTTCTACCTTGCTATAGGCCAAGTCAGTTTCTTTATTCATTAACCAATAAAAGCAACACATAGACAGAAGGACCTCCCACACAAGACCAAAGATAGAAACCTATAAAACTGGGAGGCAAAACAAGCCTTTCTAATTTTTAAATTCATTACTTCAGGTATTTTGTCATGCAATGGAGAGCTGACTATCACACATGAGCCTATTGGGTTTTAACACAGGATGCAGGGGGAAATTGAGGGATAAGGGATTAAATAGCTTGCTCAAGGTTACTGGGCAAAAAGCAGCAGAGCTGGGACCTTAAGTCCTAAATGTCTTTGCTGAGGCTGTGGTCTTAGTGACTTTGCTAGAATATAGAAGAACAAGCTACTGCTTTACCATCACTGAAGAACCAAAAGAGCTTGAATAAGTTACCTTTCACTCAATATTTCCTTCCACTAGATAAATACATTATTGTAACATTTTTTTCATAATGAGATCTTTTCATTTGGAGGATATACTCATACATTCCCAGCATTTTACTTTCCTCCCAAGATTTGCCCCAAAGGAATAGATGTAGTGTCTACAAGTCCTAAAAATGTCTCAAAACAAAGCCCAAGGACAATATATTGGGCTGTCTTTGTTGCCTAGAAACCTCTGTTCCTAGGGCACACCATTTTAAATGTCAGAGACAAGTTCTTGAGGATTCAGGGTGAGGATACTTGGCAGTTAATACTGGGTGTCAACTCAACAGGATCTGGACTACTCTAGGAAGCAGGCCTCTGTATGAGGAACCTTCTAGATTTGACCGATTGATGTGGGCTAACTCCAAGTGAAGTTGTCACCATTTTGTGGGCTGGGGGCCAGGACAGGGTAAGAAGGAGAGAGCAAGCTGAGCCCCAGCATTCGTCTCTGCTTCCTGACTGTGGATGCACTGTGAGCAGCTGCCTCATGCTCCTGCCGCCATGCCTTCCCCAGCATGATGAACTGCACCCTCAAACTGTGAGGCCCAGCAAACCCTTCTTTAAATCACTTATGGTAGGCATTTTGTCTCAGCAACAGGAAAAAGTAACTAACATAGGATCCTTCTATCCCAAGGTATAGGAGTGGGTGTGTTTTGAAAATAATCAACGTGGAGATGCACCCAGTGTAGAAAAAGAAAGGAGACACAAGCTGGAGGAGCACAGAGGACAGAAGTTGCTGTGCTTTGGACAGAAGCGGAACCACTGTGTAATAACAAGCCCTTTGTATTTGTTGCTATGGCTGCAGAGGATGCTGGATGTTGTTGTCCCTTTCCTGGCACTCCTATAGACCTAGGTAATTAGGAGCCTGCCCAGGCAGAGTGGAGTGAAATTCGGAGGACAGCACCTGGACTCTTTTCCCCTCAGAGATAAAAACCACGTGTGTGACTAAGAGGAAGCAGATGGCTCCAGGGAATATGGCCTTCTCACACACACCTGAGAAGAATCAAGATCTCCCTGAACTTTGCTTCGGTCTCTATGTCCTTATGCTAATGACTCTGGTGTGGTGTTTCATTGTAGAGGCCCAGGGAGGGAATGGTCCTGTTTTCTGGCAGACAAAGGCAAAGAGGACCAGGCCTCCCATTGGCTTGGGTAGGGCAAGACAGAAATGGACACAAACTTTTGGAAAGTGCCAGCGAAAGGCAAGGTTCTGAGCGGCAAACAGACAGCTTCTCCAGGTGCCTGGCTCTAAAGAATTCATGACTTCCTGCCCCCAAAGCCTTCTGCTCTGGGATTGCAAGGAGCCACTATGCTCTGTCCTAAAAGCCAAGCAATTGTTCAGTGACATGGGCCAGTCCAGACAGCTGTCCTGCAGGAGCCTTCTTCAAAATGCCACTGCCAATCTCCAGCCATTCCAATTTATGCTTGAGTGCCAACGTGTTCTAGCAGAGAAATGCACCCTAGCATGGCAATCCATTGAGATTTCCTAGTGTCTGAGATCTTCACTTTGTGGCAATACTCTGAGTGAAGGGAGCTTTCTCTTTCTTATACCTAGTCCATTGCCTGGTCCACAGTGTGGTTCCCTAGTAGCCTGGGTCTGGCTTGCTTCCCGCTGAGGGAGCTCTCTTTCTGACCAGTTGGGATGACTGGGTGTCTCTATTCACCTACCTACTGTGTGTGCCCTACTTCTGTGACAAACAACCCTTTGAGATTATCATCATTTCTGTTCACATGATCCAGACCTCCGGCACTCAGAGAGGTTAGGGCACTTGCTTACGATCTACGGCAAATGATCGTGAAGTGGGTTCTATAGAACACTACTGGCAAAGTAGAAAGAATGCCAGCACACTTCACATGCAAAAAGCTCAGCGTGAGATTCAGAATGGGCATGTGAGCAAAAACCTTCGCGTCCTGGTTCAGTCATAAAATTGGCAGCTGTCTCCAATCTCGAGTACCTCAACCCTTTTTGACGTTTTAAATTTTTAATTTCTTTTTCCGTGTTAGGGGCGGAACCTAGAGCTCAGACATGCGCAGCGTGTGCTCTACCGCTGAGAAGTACCCCAGCTTTTCACCTTCTCTTCACGTAGCATTTCCTCAACTATTCTAACTATAGAACAGCTTCCCCATGCAACAGATTAAATTACCACACAACAATAATCTGCTTCCTCATTCTAAACCTCCATGGGAAGGGTAAACTTCTTTGTTCCATTGACCATGGGACGTGTGGAGATAACAGTGTGTCAGTTTCAAATATAGACCAACCAGACACAACGTAATATCATTTGCTCTTTTATGCTTTTCCATCCTCAACGAGAAGAGCGCACATCAGGGGCTGCTTTGTCTCTGTGTTAAGCCCTAGAATAAGACACAGAGCACAGAACTAGCCTATTCAATTTGCAGATGCATGAGTGAAGAAATGCTAATCATTGCATGCTACTGAGTTTTGGGTTTGTTTGTTGCACAGCATAATTATTAGTGGTAATAATTAACTGTCACTATTCTTCTTTAGTTTTATTTATTATTGGTGTGTGTGTGTGTGTGTGTGTGTGTGTGTGCGCGCGCGCGCGCGTGTGTGCGTGTGTGTGTTTGCATGCACATGCTACAGCATGTGAAGATCAGAGGTCAAGTTCAGGAGTTGTTTCTCTCTTTCCATCCTCTGAGGCAGGATATCTTGTTTCTAACATGCTGCCTTCTTCAGACTAGCTGACCTTCAAGCCTGCAGACAATTCTGTCTCCAGTTGTCACCTCTCTGTATCAGTGTTGGTATTAAAGATGCACACTACCACAACTGGCTGTTTTATGTGGGTTCTGAGGTCCAAACTCAAGCCATCAAGGCTGTGGAGTAGGTTCCATCTTATCAACCCTCCTTTCGATGTCATGAAATCATAGAACTCGATGGAAAGTTCTATGAGAAACACTGAGTCACTGTCAGAAATAGTCAAACAGGATTCACGCTCACATTTTCCAATTCTGAATCTTTTTGGTCTCTCTGCTCCAACTATGCTTTGAGGGATGTCTTATGGCAAGGAGAAACACAAGGATGGTGCAGGAGAGCTTTGGGTATCTCCAGGTTGCCATTCAACCCTGTGACATGGACACTGGAGGCAAGAAACATATACCTTAGCTGTCCTTCATCCCAGCCATGTCCATGGAGGTACTGATGTCAAGGTTATGACTCTGCTGGGACTGCTTGACATTCCTTCCTTTCTAAGCCCACTTTCTTTTTCCAGGGTCCATGTCAGTAGCCTAAATTCATACCAGTTTGCTGAGTTGTAACAACGTACAGAATTGCTGGTACAGAAAGACATTATACAGCCTACAACTACAGCAACATTACATTAAATCCTTGCAGTTTCTCCCCCAAAGAGTAGGCATGCCCGTCTATCTTTTGAAAATAGATGGAAAGCTGGCAGAGTGTTCCTCCCAGCTGGGACTGTGGATTCACTTGAGCTAAACTTCAGAGACAGCAGGTTAATCTTCATTCAAGAAATGAGTCTTGAGTGCCCTAGGCCACTGAGAGGCTGGAGCAAGCCACCGTGTTATGTCTGGAGCAGGTCATGCCTCGGCAGACAGGCCAGCCAGGGAGGACTCAGTGGGTTATGTATGTCAGGAGAGCTGGAGCAATCTAACGGTTCTTTTCAGGCTGTGAAGGACCTGTCAGTGCTGTCCATCTGTAGAGGTCTTTGTGTTGTTTCCCTGAGGAGCTGTGTACAGATGTCTTTTCACCACAGATAGGGCACGGAGAACAGCAAAATAACCACTACACCAAAGCCCAACTTGGCCAGTCAATGAGTTTATTGTACTTATTTGCAGAATATGGGCAAGGGGTTACTTACAGAAGCATGGGTTACCCCAAGACAGCAGCATCACTGCCAAGCCCCACTCCTTCACAGATGACAACCTCATCGAAGCTGCATCATGGAGTCTCCCTCCCACTTAACCTTGCACTTCCTATATATTCTAGTATCTCACTTGCAGTTGGGGGAACCAGGAGGGAGCAATGGCTGGAATACCAATAGTTTCATTACCTGTGCCACAGACTTAGCTACTTCTGTATTGTTTTGTTCAATTAGTTGCCATGGTTACTAGTCCAAAACATCTCTACTCCAAAATGGCTTTGAGGTGGTCATGTTAAGCCCAGAGGAAAGAACCATACCATAACAAGAAGCAATTGTGTAGCTCCCTGCCCTGCAAACAGTGACTAAGGACTGCCCTCACAGTCGACCTGGCACAGTAGAAACAAAATGGACTTGATTGGTTATATCCAGGGCAGAATTCCACCCAGTGATGAGGCTGGTCAATCCCGAGTGAAGGAGCTCCAAAATGCAGCTCTAAGCTGAATGGCTGTGTGCCCTGGAGTCAGGCCTGGAACATGATTGAAAGTTAAGAAATGCTTAATTAACAAATCTTTTGTTTCACGCTGTATTTGTACTAGTTACTTTTGCTTGGCTCAGTGCATGCTTGCTTGGCCCTGAACATTTGGTCAGAGGAGGGCATGAGGGAATGGTATCTTTACTTCACGGTAGACAGGAGAGAGAGAGGAAGGGGAAGATAACAGGGTAGAGGAAGAGGGAAGGAAGGAATGGGGAAAGAAAAGGTGGAGGCGGGATAGGATGGGAGGAGAGATGGGGAAGAAAAGAAAGAGATATGAAAGAAATGAACCTGGTGGCCAGGGATAACTTCCAAAGTCACATCCCCAGTGACTCTCTTCCTCCAGCTTTGATCCACCTTGTAAAAGTTTCTAGTACCTTCCAAAATATTGCCACCAGATGGGGATCAAGTATGTTCAACACATGGACCTTTAGGGGACATTTCAGGTACAAACCATAACAGACAGTAAAATGAAAGTGGCTAGTCAGCCATGGAAAAATCTAGAAATGAGACTTAGGGGCAGAACCTGGTGAGGCTTATGGAACAGCTCTCCACGACAGTGCCCCTCAGCTAAGGGTCCTTGAGCTTACCAATGCCATTGATTCCATAGCCGAGCATGGCTGTGGGACTTTGGTCAGGCGAGCAGGTACCCAGGACATACAATGTTAAGGATGCACTCATATCAGGCCTGGGACATTCAGAGGTAGGCTCTTAAGTGTGATTGCTACCCTAAATCTTTCTCTCTGGGTGGCTCATGGCTTCACCAGGTCCAATTCTAGCAGAGGCTGCTAGAGCCTGTGCTTGGAAGTTAAGCTTTTGCATCTTGACTTTGCCACTTACTAGCTTGGTAATTTTGAGCTGGTTCCTTAACTCCATCTCCTGTCTGTGAAATGAGATGCAGTTTTAGTGTCAAGGAGGAACGAATGAAGATAATACACACAGAACACAAATCACTGACCCCCCTGTCACTGTTGTCTTGATAGCTACTATTATTTTGAAACAAGGTCTGATGGTGTAGCCTAGGCTGTCCTAAAACTCTTGGTCCTCCTTCTCAGCCTCCTAAGCGCCGAGATTACAGAATGTCTCCATTCCTGGCTAAGTCGAAGGCTGCTATTAGCAAGGTGAAGTGACATATCCATGAGAGAGTCCTTAAGGGCAGTGTGGCAGGTGCTGTGATGTGCAAGGTTTCCTCGCAACACCAGAGGACTAGTATTCTCGGCTACTACAGAAAGGCCACAGCTGCTGCATGTCCCTGAATGTCCATTCAGTGCTTCTACTGAGAACAGCTGCCGCATGGAAATCTGCTGTCTTCCTGGGTCAGCCTGAATCCAAAGACTGGACAGCTATGGACACAAAGGCCATGCCTTTTGCTTCAACTTGGGGAACTCAGAAGGACTATCTCATCTCAGAAGGGAGGCATGGCTAGAATTACTCCTCTATCCATATCTGCCCCCCTTGTTCCTTGACAGACTTCCTCTGCAGGCTTCCTGCATGTCACCTGTCAACTCATCGTGGGGGTAGGGATCCTGCTGCTGAAGGACTCATGCTGAGCTAATCATCCCACTCCCTCTCTCACTTACTGTATTAATCAAGATCCTCTGCGTTGTAAACTTTGGTAAGAACAAGACATTAGATGGAGGGACCCTCGGAAAGCAGGGCAGTGGGATGAGCAGAGAGATTACTGGGCTTCTCTCATTTTCCTGTCTTTCACTCAGGCATCCTCCCATGTGGTGGGATTTGTAGTGGCATTTCATTTGTGTTTTAATAAATGAAGCTTGCCTGAATATCAGAGAGTAAAACAGCCCCACTAGTCAACATTATAGACCAGGCAGTGGTGGCACACACCTTTATTCCCAGCAACCACATTAGTTTGCCATAGAAACTGGGTGGTAGTGGTGCATGCCTTTAATCCTAGTCCTAAAGAGGAATATAAGATGGGAGGAGACAGCTCTCGGTCTCAGTCTCATTCTGAGATTCCTGGAGGCAGGATCACCATTTTGGACTGAAGCAGAGGTAAGAGCCCGTGT
The DNA here is from genome assembly GCA_004026605.1 of Ondatra zibethicus. NCBI lineage: Eukaryota > Metazoa > Chordata > Mammalia > Rodentia > Cricetidae > Ondatra > Ondatra zibethicus. The sequence goes on along the minus strand of PVIU01027866.1, from coordinate 4,790 downwards.
CTGGCTGTTTTGCTTTTCTGACCTTCAGGTTGAACCCCAATATCTGTCTCTAGGTTTCTATTAACCATGCTACAGGGATTAGCCGTCTAGAGATCCCCAACCTTACATCTTAAATTCTAGGTCACTTGAGAAAAGTCAGTTCATTTCTAGCTTTCAGGTACTCTGGAGAGAGAGTTTGGATAGGCCCAGTGTGGGTCAGGTGCCATCCTGGGTCAATTAGTAAGAGCCAATTCACAAAAGTAAAGAGTGAAGATGTCTCCCTGGGGATATTGCAGAGGAAGAAACAGAAGGGTTTGGCAGATAATGAAAAAGGCATCCTGTTGACCAAGGTTTCTGTCCCACCAGGTCCCATAGTCATTCAGTCCCAAAAAAATACACTGAGGTCTACATTAATCATAAACTGGTTGGCCCATTAGCTCAGGCTTCTTCTTAACTCTTATAACTTATATTAGCCCATAATTCTGTCTGTGCTAGCCACGTGGCTTGGTACCTTTTTCAGCGAGTCAGTCACATGTTGCTTCCTCTGTGTTTGGGTGACACCTGCAGACTGAGTCTTTCCTCTTCCCAGAATTCTCCCATTCTCATCTTCCCACCTCTATTTCCTGCCTGGTCACCCGCCTATACTTCCTGCCTGGCTACTGGCCAATCAGCATTTTATTAAAATACAATTGTCAGGGTCCAGACCATTGCCCCACAGCACACACCCCCTTTTTTGAAATCAAGAACTGAATCAGATCTCCTTTGTTTACCTTTTCTCCTGACCATTATCCATAACAACTTGTAACCAACATTTTAAAGAAAGGCAAACATCCATAATCCATTTTTTGGGAATGTGGTCATAGTTTTCCAGGATACTTCCTGCTGATTGGGGGCATTGATAATCTTATGGGGACCTAAACAAAATTTAAGATTATGGTCAATTCCTGACTGGAAAATTCTGTGAGGCTTGATCATCTCAGCCAGCAGTCCTGAAACTGTTTTGGATGCAGAACTCAGAGGAAACTCCAACAGAGGTCCTCTGAAATGTTGGATCATCTGGACCATCTGCTCCTATTGGAGATTCTTTGGGGGTCTTCCTTGATCAAACCTGATTTTTCTTAGCCCAGAATGAATCCACAGCCTTTCATTTCCTGTGGAAACAAAAGCAAAACCTCTTCTCCAAAGTAACATACCTTTTGACTTAAATTTTGAAGTCAAGGCATTTTCAAAATACATATGTTGGAGTAATCCGGCAGCATTTATAATCAAATATCTTTTAGCAGCTTTTGCTCCTTCCTCAGCCATCAAACAATTTAAAGACAACACAATAGCATACAGTATCCAGACTCTCTGTATATTTTTCATCTTTACATGGCTTTATTTTAAACTCTATTTTTTTTTAACTTTTAATTTTTGGCTTTTTGAGACAGGATTTCTCTGTGTATCTTTGGCTGTCCTGGAACTCACTCTGTAGACCAGGCTGTTCTTGAACTCACAGAGATCTGTCTGCCTCTACCTCCCAAGTGCTGGGATTAAAGGTGTGTGCCACCACACCCAACTACTCTCTTTTTTTCTTTTTTCTTTTAAGGACGTTATCCTTTTTTCTTTTCTCTTTCAAGCCTACATATATTTTTATACACACTGTAAACCATTTAGAGGTTTCTTTTGTCTGAATCTATCTTTGCTGCATAACTCTCTTTTTCTGACCATATGAGTCTTTAATTTACTAAACAATATGGCTAGGATTAAAGCTGTGGCTTTAATGGCTAGATCCAACCCATTCGTTAGCTTTCTGAGAGGCTAGCTTCATGGCCAAGGTACTGGCTGGAGCCATGTTTATTGCCACAACTCTATGGTGTTTCAAGGTCCCTGCCACCACCCAGAAGCTATTGGATACTCATAAGCACCATTTAAGTGTTTGGTGGTAGGGCCTCTTAAAAGCCGCAAGGCTTTTGCAGCTAAAGCTGAGTCAGGAAGCCTCTCTTAAATGAGATGCACTTGTCTCTAGCAAAGAGAGCCCACCTGAGAAAGTGCTGCTATCAATAAGCCATGCTTAACTCTATTCTTTTCTGTCTAGAATTACTTCCCAAGCTCTCTCAGGCTTTATGTGGATGCAGTTGTCCACATGGGCACCATTTGTTGACCAAGGTTTCTGTTCCACCAGGTCCCTCTTGCTTCGGGCTCTCACTTCCGGCTGCTAGACTCTGTTCCTGTTCCCTGTTCATGCAGAGGACTGTGATCTAGGACAGTAATCTGTAAGTCTCCCATAAATAAATAAATAACCCTTTATTATACGTAATTCTGAACAAGTGTGGGATTATTTTGTAACTTCTGCCATCAGCATCCATTTGTCATATACTTTGTTTTACCAATATCTGAGCACTGTGCTATAAATCAAGTTTGAGATACTCATTACCTGCCACTTGGAGTAGCAGAGAATGCAAGCTTCAAAGGTTCTGGCATCCAGGCTGGTGGAAGGAAGTCCTATTGAACTAGCTGAGCCAGTCAGTCCTTTCTCGGGGTCTCCAGAACATCAGGTTTCTGAGGCCGCCTGACTGAGACACTGATGCTGCTATGGATTCACCAAAGTACCACCTTGGAGGACAGGGGCACATGTTTGGGGTTGTGGAACCACCGGGATTTCCACAGATGTCATTGTTCTGGGGCCCCAGGAGTCAAGGCTATAAGAATTGAAGAGAGCATCACTGGCATACATCTGTCACCTTGACAAAGTCACTCATGGGTGAGCTTCTGATACCAGGGCAAGATATCAGGGACTGTGGAAAAGCCAGGGAAGAGACCAGCAGGAAAATCTGTCTGAATAGACACTGTCCAAGAAGAGTAAGAACAAGGACAGTAAACGTGTTCTACAAACAGTTACCACAAACAACTAGTTAGCATGGAGGAAGGGGGGGAATAAAGATAAAAAATATTGGCTTATTTTTATGCCCTAACAAAAATAATATTGCTACGTGCCAGTGTCTCTGATTATATATGGAAGACTCCTTAGGCTTCCAAAGAGTAGGACAAGTATAGCCTGGACCAGAATAGGCTAAGCTCATGCCTTAGGACAGTGCAGTCTTGCTTCCTGGCCCCCAGGTCAGCCTCCTCTTCCATTAAGAATGAGCTCTCTGTGCTCATCCCCAGGGAACAGGGTTCACATGAACAAGAAGACAAGTTCCCTGGCTGCAGCCAGAAAAGCCTTTTCTGGCGGAAACTCCAGTTGCATACCGACATTGTCTTCCCTTGTTCATATTTGCGTTGAACAGGCCATTTTCCATGCTGACATTTTGCATCTAGTTAAATGCCAGCAAATCCAGAGAGATGTGGTTTTGACCCATAGTCTGCCCTTTGGGGCAAGCGTCTGATGCCGTGGTAACTTTCAGTCTAATTTCTGATATTCCACTGTTTTTTTTTCCCAAAGACAAAACTGGATGAAATGCTTCAGAGTTAATATTATCTCCACTGAACATTTAATTGAGAAATGTTGTTAAAAAGGCATTTGGCTTAAATGATCTAAGTGTGTGTGTAGTTATTTGTTTTCCTGCAGTAAAGTGGCTTTGAATGATTTTTGTTATTATTAGGGAATTAAAGAAGAATTTCCTTAAAATGTTAAATGTCATGTCTTTTTTTTTAAAGAGCTCTTGGTGTTGCTAAATACAAGGCAGAAAGTGCTGCTGAGGGCTGCCTTAAAGTACCTAGAGGGGTGGTGGAGGGAGTGATAGAATCGTGTAGGCTCTGAAAGGAAAGAAATACTCAGCTCCCACTTGCTACATTCAGATGTGAGGAACATGTAGTGCAGACAAGCTTCTGGGGGCTGGGCTTTCTAGTCTTCACAACAGCTCAGGGGTGGAGCAAGCCCCCAGTCTGACTGGCCAGTCACTACGTGACTAAGAGGCTATGGTAGGTGTGGACACGTTGCACATCAGCCCACCCATCTTCTCCCAGGAGTTTTGTGACCACACCTTCTGGCCATAGCTAAGAGCCAAGAGGAATGGACAGTCAGCCCAAACAGGGTCCTCCACATTTTGTTACTGGGGATTCAGGGAGGCGATACAGTTTGTTGGGTGTGAGGAAAAGATAGAATTTTGTATAAGGAGTGTGCGTCTTGCTGAAGCATGGGCTAGAACGTGTGCCTAAGTAGGTAAGGAGGCCCTTATGGCAGTTCTTAGCCTAGCAGACTTTGGCTGCTGTTTCTCTGAAGATCTGCTCGTGTTTTGTGTGCTCCTGGGGTCTCTGAACTCCCCCTGCTCCTGACTTGATGCCCTTTTTCTTTTGCTAGCTCTGGAGGCTTTGGTTTTCTGAAACCATGCAATATTTGATTAAGAAAGGTGGTCCAGGACGGTTGGGAACTAACTTGCCCTAAAGCAGATTCCATTTTCCCGGCATCTTTCATTCGCAAAGATAGGTTTTCATTAAAACCAGAAAAGGATTTTTCAAAAGACTGAGTTGCATGTGTTTTGGTTCAGGAAACTCAAGAATTATGGTCAGGCCACAGAACCCAGGCTTTGGAAACCCAAGAACAATGTGGAAATTGCCCTTTAACCCTTTCCTCCTTTGCTTTCCTTTCTTGATTCTGAGAAGTCTCTCCAGTGCTTATGTTCCCTTAGTTCTGTGCCTAGCTTCCTACCTGTTCTTTCTTTCTTTCTTTCTTTCTTTCTTTCTTTCTTTCTTTCTTTCTTTCTTTCTTTCTTTCTTTCTTTCTTTCTCTTTCTGTCTGTCTGTCTTTCTGTCTTCCTTTCTCTCTCTTTCTTTCTGTCTGTCTGTCTTCCTTTCTCTCTTTCTTTTCCTTCCTTCTGTTCTCCCTCCCT